>CAJDSM010007604.1:60-13950 GCA_903981925.1 Ostrea lurida | reverse complement strand
CGACCAGTCACATCCGCTGTGAGCCCACTGTTTCTGTATTTTTGTATGTTTATTTGTAATTTACATCTACATGTAGATACCTTATAACTTTAGAGAAGGCTTCTATTGGCTCAACATGCCGCCTCATCCTATTATGATATACATAATAAAGAAACCATATTTGGATTTCTACGCACACTAAAGATTAAAGAACCCTGAAAAAATGAAATACATTGTAAGTTAAATTCATGCTCAATATGTCCCACTGAAAATCTATAATTTGCTTGAAGTCTTACCTATTGTTAATATCTGGAATATGAAAGGAAAATATATTGAAGGTGAGAAATATATTAAACTCGACGAAAAACACCCACGAAGAAGTGAAATGATGATGTCATCGTTTGACCGGCTGATTGGCTGTGTATAATGACAAAATTGATACTTATTAATGGGTTGCTAACCCAGAGGAACATTGGAGATCGAGAGAGTGCAAAGACTCCATCACTTAAAGGACAGTTGTTGAAAAAATTAGAACATGAGAAAAAGATTTTGGTTGGTACTTGTATCGTATTTAGTGAGTCAGACCGTGTTAGCAGGTGGGTGAATTTTAATTATCTCAATAGATAATGATTTTTAAATACAATGCATATAATTTAGAGACACATTGTTGCTTTTCTGAGGTTGTGGTGAAATTTAGATAAATATATGTTAGCTGATAAAAATGATTGCAAGTACTTCTTTATCAAGTGTATGTACATGTAAATAGTAAATAATTACAAACATTTCTAATAAGTTGATATTGCTATACCTTTTATCCCAGACTTCAGAAAATAGATTAATTTTTCCGCAAAGAAGAAGGTACGATTGTATACATAAAAGGTCCTATAAATTTTCTCTCTATAAAATGTGTCTGAAATTCACCTTTATCACCGTTTTGAGAAAGTAAAATAGATAACAGGCATACTACGTTAACAAAATTGGAACGTTATTCCTAATTTGATATTTTAATTTATAAAGTTTTACTTTCATGTTTCGGATTTCCAACATTTCGGTTTGAGCATCACTGAAGAGACATAATTTGTCGAAATGCGCATCTGGTGCATAAAAATTGGTACCGTATATGATTTACATAGTATTATGACATCACGAATGAGACATTTTCCTGCCTTTTGTGAAAATGAGTCTGAAAAGAGTCAAATGTGATACAAATTATTGCTCAGGAAAATATGTGCCCATTTGTCGAGCAAAATGAAAATAATAATATATTGTGTATCATTATAAAATGAAAAACATACTTGAATATGAATTTGCTCAACGCATGCGCTGTATGTTTTCTGAAAGGAAAACCACCTGAATTTGAGGTTATTTTCATTGAAAATGGCAGTTTGGCAATTTTTTGCCAACTTCAAGCTCTCGTCATATGACACACATCATTTTACTGATCAAACTGAGCGGATTTTTGGATTGCTAATATATTCTTTAATTGACTGCAAGAGTTTGAGCTCCAAGTGAAATCATCGATATTTTGGGCCAGTTGACTTTAGAAACTGTAACTACTTCTTATTCTGCTATGCATAAATCATAAATAAACAAACAAAAACGGGTATATTTTAACACATAAAGTACTGAAGTGGCTCATTTAGATATTTACCTTAACATTTGAAAACATTCATTTTATGATTGAATGCCGTGAAATACACGACTCCCAAATGGACGACTTTATCAATTCCTCGGATCATTATGTATAGGAACAGTACAGAGACATGCGTATCTTTTTCTTTAAAAAGTGACGTCATCAATCATGTACACAGTAAGGTTTTCTTGTCATAGTGAAGAGATGTTAGTATTTTCAAGATTCAATCTAATTTATAATATTGATCTCATTAAAAAAATCGTTTGGTTTGATATTCGTTCTTTTTACACCGATCTTGACTACGAATTACTATGTTTACGTGATCGAGATAAAGGGCTCACGGCAGATGACACTAGTCGACAGGGAATGCATCCTCCTTTTAGGTACCTGATACCACCTATTATGTGTTTGCTTAAGGTAATACACAACGTTCGTTATCTGTATATATTTTTATAGAACTATTCTTAATATAAAAATCATAGTACCCTTAGATATTCTTTGAGAAAAAATCAGACTATATTTCCTGGTTTTGAAAAGATAACAGTTGATGAAGAATGTAATTTGCCCCATTATTCATACTTGAATTCTGAGTTACCTCTCTTTGAAGAATGCAATTCAATGCACCTGTACGTATACATACTACAAACACACTGCCGAGTTGTGTATAATTATATTTTCATCATCACCACATAATTCTGAAGGGTTGAATTATGTTTGTGTTGTTTGTAACTCTAATCATTATCATTGGAAGTCTTCAATTTTGGAGATAGAAAAAATTGTGAAATGTACATTGCGTATGCCCTTAATTATCAGCTTGTATTCCGTATAGGATTTATGAGATTGATCACCATATTCGTTGTTCCGTCTTTTCGTCTGAATTCATTAAAATTTTGGACAAAAATATTGAGAGGAAAGCTTTTATTTTGAAGCAAAACATCATCTACTTGTGAAAAATCGTCAACAACAATTGAAAAATCTTATGTTTTATGTTTCTGTTGATACTTGTTGATTAGAGTCATTTCTACATTGATTGAGTTATCCTTAAAGAGACAGGACAGGCTAAATATTGAAAAGAAAGTTCTTATTCCGGGGTTAAAACACCATCTTTTGAACAAAGATCGTAAAAAGTGGAAATTCAAATGGAAAATGTACGTTATTTTAAACTCTTTGATTTGTATTATTTTGGGATGCACAATGCATGATTCAACGACATCAAATCATATGACTTTTAAACATTTTACATGATCATTCCGCACAATAAATGAAAGAGGATACTTTTTAACATTATAAACAGTTGCTTCTTTGAGAGAAACGGGAAAATATTCATATCTAGTGATCAGCCATTCTAAAATTGCTTTGTTAAACTCCACTCTGATTCAAGTTGATATCAAAGCAATGCTTGAGTTCCTGATTGACAGTATCTTAGTAGTTTTTGGTGATCAGGTCTTCAAACTCTCTGTGGGAGTTCCCATGAGCACGAAGTGTGCTCCTTTGATACTGACCTGTTTTTATATTCTTAGAGCTTTATGACAAATGGGCCGATTTTATCTTCTCCACTGTTAACTTTCCATATATATGTAGCAACATTCCATCATCAAATGAATATCGTGTGTCAACTTATTCGATACACAAGCTATTTTAAGGGTGTAATGAGTTTTTGAACAAAGACGTGCTACTCACAAACTAGTTGTTGTTGCAAAGGTATTACTTTTTACGTTTAAAAACAGTATTTTGCAAATTTTATGGTCGTTATGACGATCTTGTTTGCCATTATGGCCTACCTTTGGGCTGTCTGATGTGTTTCATAACAATTGTTAAACCGTTTTTCATAAACTGATTTTGACTACATTACTCCGTTTACCTGATCAAGACAATGGGCCCACGGGTGTAATTGGTCGACAGGGGATGTCCACTCCCCCAAAGCACTTGATCCCACCTATTGTTGGTCCAGGGGTTTGTGTTTGCCCAACTCTTGTTTTGTACTTACGAGATTCATATATTATTCATTTGTAATATTTGCCTTTATATGAGAAGTTTAGAAAAATATTGAAAAGAAAAGTTATTTTGAGGGCAAAACACTTTATATATGAATAATAGTCAAAAATTGAAAAAATAAAATCAATCAAAATTCATGTTTGAATTGAAATTCAATTGATTGATAAATATCACAGATGGATATGTGTTTTCTAGTTCAACAAATATGACAAGTTTTAATGAAGATATTGAAAGAGAAAAGGTTATTTTGGAGGATAAAAATACAGCGTAGAAAATTACAAACTCCAAAATAATCTTTATTTGTAAAAAACTGTCTGTATCATATTAAATACACCAGTTTATCAATTAATGAATCTGATAAGTTTAGCAAAAATATTAAACTCAATTTATTAATGAAAAATTTAGAAATTTCAATAAAAATCTGTTTCGTTTAAAACTCTTGATATTATTCTTGGATGATTCATTATATCTGTAACATAGAAAAAATAAATAAATTAAAATGGTACTATGAAAATCAGAACTGTAAATCCAAAATGATATTTTGTATGCAAATAAAACCCTACAAAAAGTGAAGCTGATTTCAAAATCATTTTCGATGTTTTGAAAATCTTGCTTTGATCAGGTGAATTTGTCTTTTTTTCACTTCTAGTTTGTTTGACTTGATGTGCATAACTAGTCTTGTGTGTCTGCTGACTAACTTTTGCCGTGTTTAAGTCTAACAAACTATCTATTAAATATTTCTACGTGTTTACCACCATATACAAGTGTATAGATATTGTAAAGATATAAATTTTTCTTACAAAATAAAAATACGCGAACCCTTTGAGGTAGTTTCACATGTCTTGAATTCAATAATAAATATGTCAAATTATATGATCTGATTGACAGCATGGACCTGTGCTTCATCCTCAAAACTTTTAAAACGGAGAGTAGTATATGTCCAGATTCTATTTTGTGCTGTATTTAATCTCTATCATACAAAGAAAACAAACCTTGGCAAGCTGTAAATCCAGTGCAAAAGTATGCTGATTACTGAAAATAAGTGTATAAACAATTTTCGAAAGCATGTTTCGCTGTTGTGGCGTGGAGTCTTCTGATAGAAATCAGTTTGTATTTATCTAGTTCGTCATTTTGAATGATTTTGAATAAACCTTTAGGCCCATTGTTCGTTAAATAACGCAGTTTATTAACCACTCCTGTTGAATGAAATCTTATAGTTACAAGCAATACACCATATTTTTCAGTAAGAAACTGTAAGATATCCAGTGAAGGTGTGGAATATAGAGGAAACATTTCCACGACAGCTTCTGGAAAAGTATGCCAGAGGTGGGACAGTCAGACGCCACATGACCATAAGTACGCTGACGCATTACCGGGAAACGCCAGCATCCACGAAAATTATTGTAGAAATCCTTTGGAAGGAAAGATTCCAGGCCCCTGGTGCTTAACAACAGACAATAACACGAGATGGGAGCTGTGTGATATTCCATACTGTGGTAATGGATACTTTACTGTTTTGATGATAGTTCAGAGATGAATTCTTTCCTGTATTCATTTAAACCAATATTAATTCAAAACGGAAAATACTTTCCTACATTTTTTTTTAAAAATAATATATTCGGGGTTCCACGGTAATAATATGAGAGAAAACTCAATTAGAAATATGAATCTTGAACTTAGTTGCATGTCTCTCTGTTACTTCTTTTCAGGATTTGCAGATGAATGATGTAAAAGTAACGAAAGTTACGCTTAGTCAGTTCAGCTAGAAATTAACAAAATAAGATCCCCTCACCATATTAGATAACTTTTCTGATGGTGGTGATAAATGATATGATAATAGAAATCAACTCTGGTTCTACGAACAAGTACTTTAAAGTTGATGTCAAAGGAATGCTTGAGTTCCTCATTGACAATGTTTTGTAGTTTTTGATGACCAGGTCTTCCAACAATCTTAGGGATTCCCATGGACACGCATTGTGCTACTTTATTAGCTGACCTGTTTTATATTCTTATGAGGCACAATCCATTCAAAAGTTACACTATCAAAAGAAGAAATTTTAGTGGTGGCTTTTAATTTGAAATTTTGATATATTGACAACGTTTTAACTATCAATAATAATTTTCATTCATATGTAGATTCAATATATTCCAATGAAATAGAAATAACGACACCACAAAGTCTTCAATGACTGCTTCGAAATTGAGCATTTTATTGAACATAGACATTTATGACAAATTAACATGTCAACTTAATGAAAAACGGTCATTTTCTTCATCGTCAACTTCTCATAACTAGGTCGCAACATCATAACCTGCATATGGTGTGTATCTCTCTCAACTTATTCGATTCACAAGAGCTTGCTCTGCATATGATCTTGAATTGAAGCAGACAACTTACAAACAAGTTGCTGTCGCAGGGGTCTCAACAGTCACGTTTAAAAGCAGAGTTTTGAAAATTCTTTGGTCGTTATACCGATTTAGTTTGCCCATACAATCTGCTATTGGGGATGTTTACTCCTACTAGGTACCTGTTCCCACCACTGGTATGTTCAGGGTTTGCTCAATTCTTGTTTTATATTATATTTCGGACTTGCCCGATCGTTATATTTGCCTTTTCATGTAGAGTATGCAAAATGTTTGCCTTTTCATTTTAGTCATGGATATTAACAGCTAACTAACAACTTACTTTAAGATAAAGGTTCGATTTTGACTTTTTCAACGTCCACTTTCCAAATTCATTTAGCAAACTTCCACCATCACCTACATATGGTGTGTTTGTCTCTTAACTTGTTCGCTACGCAAGAGCATGTTCTATATGTGGCAATTTCTTGAATTGAGGCAGGCCACTTATAAACAAGTCGTTGTTGCAGGAGTTTCAACAGTCACGTTTAAAAACAGGATTTCGCAAATTTTGTAGTAATTATGACGATCTAGTATGCCAGTATGGCCTGCCTTAAGAGCAAATGATGTCTGTCGTGCTTCATAGCAACTGTTAAGCCATTTTTCATACATCGATTTTGACTGTAAATTACTTCGTTTACCTGATCAAAACAATGAGCTCACGGCGGGTGTGGCCAGTGAACAGGGGATGCTTACTCCTCTTAGACACCTGATCCCATCTCTGGTGTGTCCAGGGATCCGTGTTTGCCCAACTCTTGTCGATGGATAAAAGAACATCGGAACACTAATTTCAAATTAAGGATAGTGGAAATCCTCTTCTGTATTGATATACATGTACTATTTTATCACATATTTACCCCTTTATCCAGTTGATATCGCTTGTGTGATATTTTTTTCAAATCACATAGTATGTATTTCTACGCCGCATGACGAATTCAGAACGACAGAATTCCAAATCAATCGATATTATAAATATATTGATGGAAGTGAAACTTATGTTGATGATTTCTTCAACATTTGAAAACAATTAATTTATATGAGTGTTATGAAATTAGTTAAGATCGAAAAGGCCTGTCATTTTGCAGTCAAAATGTAACCCCCCCCCCGTTCCATGTGAAACTGAACGACGTACTCTGTAAATTTCTAGTAAATTTCTCCGAGTGTTAGAAAATCCGATAGACCACATTACGACACAAACAAAATATCCGTTGTCACGTATAAATTCCTTTATTTAATGGATTATCAACTAGATCAACTCCATCATTGCACGCACCGAACTCCACATCTGCATCTCTGCTCTGAGACATAAAATACAGATGTAAGAACAACCCAACACACAATTCACAATAATAGCTCCACGAACACTCCATGACACAGGAAACAAAATTCTGTCAGTGGCGATGTACAGATACTCCATCTACTCCGGACAAGAAATGGAGAGAGAGAGAAAAAACATTGCGTTCATCTTATATGTCATCACTTGGATGACTAATATTTCACACAATTTCTATGTAATATGTTCTAAAATGTATTTATTCTCTCATTACGGAATAATCATTTATGATTTAAGTACTAGTCTCTGTTAAGAATCATGAGAAGGTGGCACCCATAATCTCGGATTTTGACGAAACTTTCCACAACTCTTCGTCATATATGAAATATTAAAGATATGCAAAGTAAAAGTTCTGTGTGCTACGGTTTGCTATGGAAAATTAAAACATTTAGGTTTCCATAGCAACCAGGCATAATGAATTGCAAAGTGATAAAAGGCAACTTCACATCTGTACAGAATTGAAAGACAATTCAAATTTTAAATTGTGGTGAACAATTTATTTGCTGAGCTAGAGTAAGCAAGAGATATGATAATAAGAAAAACTGAACTAGGGGAGATTTTTGAATTGACGATTGTTTTGAGTTCCTGTACGAATTATTACATTTGATGGAGTATAGCTTTTAAATGGTATAAAAACTTAATAAAAAATTATGCTATGGAAAAAAGTATGGTTCGTAGTGTATTAAAAGCATTGTTTGTGATATTTTCATTTGTCTAGAAATTTACAAGTTTATATATTTAATAACATAACGTAAAAATTAGTGCGGAAAGTGACTGCTACTCCCGATGCATATCCTTGCAATAGGCAACCTTAGTTTTGGTAGCTTTCAAACACCACCTAAAAACCAAAAGAGTCGAAATCAGTACAACGTAAACGGTGCATCAGGAATCTTTTGGTCGATTACATAGCTAACTTACAAAATAAGTGACATTAATCTCTAGTGTATCAGAATGATTTTCTGAAGAATATGTATCACTCTGTCATTAATGTTCAGATAGTTTGTCCATATTCACCGAAGATTTCAGTTTTTATACCCATTAGCAACCAATATTTCCTTAGCAAACACACATATGCTTTCAAGTTGTATTTGATTTCAATACAATGGGGGAAATGCAAGTTATATGCTATCATATAATTTTCTACTGTATATATCAACCCCACTGGAATGCATAAGTTATTTACCATGTTTTCGCTATTAGGTAACCGAAACACTATTTTCTTCCTAGAACAATGCAAAATTTTCAAATTGACCTTCAATGTTTTACTGTCTGCTACAGAAACTAGGGAGCTAATTGTCAACATTGTTATGCTCTTATAATAAATTATCTACTGACATAAATACACCGCACCTGAAAAATCTATGTTCAACCATTGTTTCCATAGCAAAGCACCAATCTATCCTAAGCAACCCATGTTAAGATTTTCAAATTCATATATCTCACACACGGCCAGTCACTCAAGTCTTCGTGTTGGCGCGGTACAGGTGTTTGACGAGTTTACAAACCGACGGCATTCAAAAATAGAATATAAACATGCTTAAATGAAAAGCTTACACTAAATCACTTCATACAGGTGAGCACATGAATACCCTGCGACTGATTAATTAGATGAACCTTACGATTAAGTTCTAAACAATGCGATTTTGTTGCGTACAATATGTTTTAACACAGAATAGATTATCAAAGTAAATGAGTTATATTTAGCGACATTAAATCGTCCATACAGGTGAGCCATTGAGGCGTCACAGGTCGTAAAATGTGATATATTTAGATTTTAGTAAATAAACAAATTTCGTGTTCCATATAGTTATAACAAAATATTTTCGAGTGAAGAGTTGTGGAATGCAAAATTAATAATATCATTCATGTCACGCCAGATGATGACGTGATGCTTAGGCCTGTAGACCTTTGACAGTTTTTTTTTTCAGTAGAACCATTAGGTTCTTACTTGATCTTTTAACATTATCCCAATTATATACAATTGGAATTCAGGGTAGATTTTTTAAAGAACATATATGAGAAATCCTATTTTTTCTAAGTTTTCTTTGTCACTGTAAACCTGAGCTCTTAATAACAGACTTTTTTCGCTACCATGAAATCCAGACAGAGTTCCAGTCATGTTCTGATAGCTGTTCAGATATCCATCCAAGTTTCAAATTCAATCAAATGTAAACTTTTAGAGTTAATGTCTGAAAAACAGTAGTGTCCGCATATTGCTGATTGTTCCACTTCTGTTGGAATATCATACACAAAATTTCTATATACTACTAATAAAAATATTAAAAAAAATAGAATACATACAACCAGCTCAACCCAACCCCCCCCCCCCAAAAATACGACAAATAAAAAAAAACAAGAGGCCCATAGGGTTCACATGCTTACCTGACACACTGATTCAACCTAAGAAGAGTATGTAGTTAGCAACTTTAATCCCTATTGTGGCCCCACCCAAACCTCCGAAGGGGGGGGGGCATTATCTAAACAAACTTAAATCTACTCCATATTAGGAAGATGTCAGTAAATATCCCACTCGGTCTGGTTTAATGAAGAAGATTTTACACATTTCGCTATACAGTTTGCATGAAAAATTATGGATGTGCCTTTTTTGTGCCCCACATTACCCCTGGGGGTCATGATTTGAACAAACTTTTATCTTGATTAGATCAGGGGTGTTTTTGGCCAGGTGGATCTTGAGAGATTTTAAAAGATATTCCATATTTTCATATGTAAAACTTTGATCCCCTAATGGGGCCTCATCGTACCCCCAGGGGGTTCATGATTTGAACAAACTTGAATCTCCACTATATCGGGAAGCTTTCATATAATTTTCAGCTATTCGGGCCAAGTGGTTCTTGAGAAAAAGATTTTTTAATTGACACCCACCTATTTTTTGCATTTTCGTGATAATCTCCCTTTGAGGGGCCTGGTCCTTCATTTTGAACAAACTGAATCCCCTTCTCCAAGGATGATTTGTATCACAAGATTGGTTTGAATTTTGGCCCAGCGGTTCTTGAGAAGAAGTCGAAAAAGTTAACAGACAGGCGGACAAGGCGATCAGAATAGCTCACGTTGAACTTTCGGTTCAGGTGAAGGCTAAACAAGGAATGGTCTCGTCTTTGATGTGAGTTTATGAAGACTTAGCAAAAACACGAATTGTGGTGCCTGGGTCTACGCAGCCGTCCAGTATAGTCATGAAATGAAGGTTCCCTCCCTGCTCCAAAAGCCCCTTACTGTGTGCTGTAAGTGATCTCCGCCAGCATTAGACGGAACCGTGTGATTAATGGATTGTGTCAAAGTAACGAGCCACCTATGGAGGCTCTCGCTACTAGGGATAGTAAAACTTAAAGTAACGGATTGATAGAAATGGAATCATAGGTCACGAGCTCAGTCTGTGACTAATAAAAGACATCATATTGGCTAAAAAAAAAATGCATGTTTCATCTTGTTTTTCTCTATAAAACATATACTGGTAGTCCTAACAGTAAGCCATGTGTAATCTAATTAATAGGTAAAATGAATTGGAAATTTAAAACCCAAATTTTTGGTTTGTGTTTCTTTTTTGTTTTTAATCATCACGTATACACTGTACAATATTCACACACAGATGCTTTTGGCTTCTAAAATTACCATTGTTTTCATTATACGAGTTAGCCCATCAACTCCATTTTCTTTTGACTTGAAATCAAGAAATTTTATTATTGTGAAAGTTTGGTTTGAGGCGCTGCTATGCCTCCATTTACAATTCAGGAAATGTAAAGTTTCGGCTTTCTGATCATTGGTCTACATGTTTCGTTCGCTGTGCAACGTGGAACTGGACGGGACCCAGATCCTTCCCTGCGCTCAAGTCAGTAATGTTTCTCGTAGATCCAGTTTGGTGCCGCTGGGTCAAGGTGCGAGTTGGCAATGGGGCGAAGTGGTCTGGGCATTCTTGCGCATCTGAATACTAGGTAGGTCTGACTACAGGAATGCTGAAGTCAGGGAAGTACTTCACTAGGGTAGCTTTTTGTTGTTGGTAGCGTCAAATGCTACAAAAATGATTAGGCGATCGTCAAATTAAGTTATATAAATTATAACTTTCGCATAAATATTGTAGCCAACTATACCAGATCCATTGCAGAAAGATAGTAATTCTTTGAGGCGCAGTAAACTTGTCCTCATGGGACCTCAGTGCTATCAATGATGAATCTTTTTAGCAACGTGTCTAGAACAGTGGGGACTTGAGAACAGACGCATGTACGCGTTTTCCTCTCAATGTTGTAGCTTGCGAATGGTATGGACAGACAGTAAAAAAAAAAACCCATGAACTTTGGCTGACAATATTAGCGCCTGCCAACTGATCACAAACTGTCAACGTCGTTTCCAAGATCGTGATTGAAACCGTTAAAGAGGATAACGTAGTGATTGACTCAAACCACTAATGAACTTGATTAAGAGTCTTTAACAGTGCAGAAAAATTAAAATACAGATTTTCATCTGCTAAATGCAAACCTTTATCGCGATCTCTTATGAGACAAACGAATCGAAGACGGCTGTAGTTTGCATTATGTGATTACTGCCCATGTGTCGGCATCATAAGCCGACAGTAATCGATGTCTATTGGTACCCTGCCATGTTGTATATATGTTGTTATAAATGAACTCTAATCGATCCTGCACCTTCAATAACCTATTGAGAGCTAATACGTTAAGGGATAGTGAGTTATACTTAGTAAAACAGAATTTTGACAGATCTATTATCCGATATGCTTTGTCGATGTATTTCAATCTGTTTTCTCGACCCTCGTGTGACCAAATAGGATTTGTTTCCAATAGAATGCCGTTTTTGTATTGTTGTTCGTCTATTTTACTATATTTCTCCCTCATGAAATACATTTGATCTAAATTTTATTGCTAAGTAGGCATTTAAACTCTGGATTTTATTGTGTATTTTTTTCCGATAAAATCTTCGTCTTATAACAATCGATCCAACTGAAATGTGGTGGAAACTCGAATATATCTTCACTGAGGTAATACAGTACTAGGCGACGATGTGGAGCATGAGTATAAAGCAAAAACTATGAAACTCATGATTTTTGGCAACGATAACTGTAACTAATTTGCTGGCAAACATTATGACGAAAACCATAGAACTCTTTAATGATCAAAAGGACCAACGCTACTTGTTTACTTTTTACATCATCTTTTAGAGGAGAAATCATCAGTATTAGCGGATTTCATGCCACTTTTTTCCCGAGCTTGTTGCAATGAATTCATCGGTCACAAGCCGCACTAGTACCTTAACTAGCGTTGACAGAACTTGTCCCACATCACTCTTTGATTTTTTAAATTCGGCTCAACGGATCACGGGTGACTGTTTACATTGTTACACGTTTGCTGGGTAACTTCCGTCTATAGCGGTGAAACCAAAAGAGGAAGATAAAGTGACATTTGATATCCCTTCCTGTTTTTCATTGATAGGCTTGCAGTCCTCATAAAATATTGTATCAACAAGTCTAAACGCCGCCCATGTGGAAGTAACGAACAGTGCCCCCCCCATCCTCACGCTCCTCTCGCACCCCTCACCTGCTTGTGGATCGAGTCATACGTACTTAGTGCCAATAACCGAATCTATTATCACGCATACAAACAATACGTGAGAGCTTGGTCGCCCAATATCAACCGCGCGCTTGTGTGGAATCAGTGGAGGATAGGGATTCACAGAAGTTACCTCTCCGACGGGGAGTAAGATTCCCCTGTCTGACCGGTCAACCCCGCCGGTGACCCGATTGTCATTTGATCATGGTAAACGGGAGACAGGAGGTAGTAAATTCCGTGATGTCGAAAAAACGGCCCTTAACAATGGTTATGAAACAACAATCAGACAAGCGCATTTGACCTCCAATGCATGTCATATTCGGGTAAACTAACATTGTAATAAGAATCGACCACTAGAAGCTGTTTACACAATGCTTTGCCTTTAAACGTGACTGTTGAAACCCCCTGCCAACACAACTGTCTGAAGTAGCCTCGATTCAAAAGTGATTATACGCAGAACAGGTCTTGCGTATCGAATAAGTTGAGAAACCATACAAACCGTATGCAGGTGATGATGTGAAATTGCCTACACAAATATGGGAAGTTGACGATGGAGAAGCGGAAATCGTCCCGTTTGTCATAGAAGTTTGGAGTAGTTATTTGCCTGTTAATGTCCAATGTCAATAAATATCCAAGCATTGAAGCAGACATGGAAGGACTCTGTGTTTGTCCCTATTCTTAGCTCCCATGTTTGTGTTCGGACAAGGCTTCGGGGTGATCGAAAACACACAACTCCGTTATAATCATCATAGTTAAACCACAACCATTGGGAATCCTATATCTTCCGACAATTCAGTCTTTGTGAGGGTAAGGAAAAAAATCCCAACTCACCACCTCCCCATCCAACAATACAAATTAAAGATACAAATATCATATTAAACTGCCAACTTCACGTACCCGTTTCAACAGATAAAACAGGAGACTTACAGATTACTGAACATCTTATACAAAATCTTCTTCATGAAGATCCTTTCTGC
>CAJDSM010007577.1:0-13417 GCA_903981925.1 Ostrea lurida | reverse complement strand
ACCAACGTAATAAAGGACATTGGAATTATAACTGGGTATCTAAATAAAACTCCCATGTAAAAAATACTGCCAGATATAAAAATAATGTTTTCCCATCGATTGTAGTTCCGTTTTAATAATTTTAATTCGTAATCCTTATAATCATTTATATATTATATCATAATGCTATTTTATTCTAAAGTATATAACTGATCATGAGTATTTAAACAAAACTCCCACAAACTTGTAATTCCATTTCAATAATTATAATTCGCAAATCTTTCCACATGCATTGCGCCGCTTTATGCATCTTGGTGACGATAGACCTTTTTCCTATTCAATGTCAATTAATGTAAAGGCAAAGATAACGAACAGTGATCAATCTCGTAAGTCCTAAATATAATACAAAAACAAGAGTTGGTCCCCTAGACGCACCAGAGGTGGAATCAGGTGCCTAGGAGGAGTAAGCATCCCCTGTTGACCGGTCACACCCGCCGTGAGCCCATAGTCTTGATCAGGTAAACGGAACAGTCCGTATAAAAACTTCTTACATGTTTTCATTGAAAATTGTTTACTCTTCAGGGTGTAAACGTTTGATTTCGTAGTGACGCTAGATAACTGATAAACGTCGCTTATCCACGGAGTGTTTGGTCAACCCTCGTAAATATCTTTCTTTGAATAGCAAAATCATTAAAAATATCCGTTAATGAATTCGTGATCAATGAATGAATGAATATATACATAAGTACATAATTATGTAGTTTTTTGTGTTTGCTTGAGGTACACAGCCGACGTAGTGTTATTCTAATCATTTAAAACTATTACCTTTCAAGTCACACAGTGATTAAGGTTTTAAAAAAATATTTTTTTATCGCGATAAGTTTTGATTGTATGAGAAACGTATCGTGGTAGAAGCTGTAAAACTCTAAAAATAAAGAAAACTGTATTCAAACCTGCCGTTCCGCTGTATCCCGAAACCGCTAGTCTGTGATTTGCTGCTTCGTCACAACAGAGAATTTGGACAGTATTTAGCGTATGACACTTCTGACCGTTAAATCTCTGAAGGTCCACTCGAAGGACGTGGTAACCTGCCTTTGTCAACAAGGTGTAGGGCGTCATTTCCTTAAGGACAAATATTTAAAAATATAATTAAATTTACAATTACGCTTTATACTTTGTTAACTTCGCCATTTTATATTCATAGTTTTCTTGCAGTTCCATCTATACATAACATGCTAGGCATTTTCACCAATTCTCTAGGATATCAACATGTCAAATGATAATCAAACATCAAGTTTTTTAAAATCACAGTTAGTTGACCGAATATATAAATAATAGTTTGTTCTATATATTCTTCAATTCTAAATGACTTTGGGAATTAACAACACAAAATGCTGATATTGCAGGATTTATCCATTGTATAATCTAACATAATTTATTGTTTAATTGTTTCTTTCTAAATATTTGCAATTCCAAGGTTTTGCCTTCGATATCTTTATCAGTTGTAATATTACCTAATCCTATGAATCTCATTGATATAAAGTGTGGTGCATAGGAACTCCAGCCGAAATGAAATTAAAACTGTGAACAGCAACGTTTAATGATGTTATCACGAATGCGTCTCTTACACTCATGAACTAATAAAGATGAAATATATTTCTTAATTATTTACATCTTTAATTTATTTCCTTCCAAATCAAAATTATAACGATTTCCTTATGAATGCGTATTAGTTGTGCAAAGTTTGAGAATCAATTATGTGTGATATAAAGTGAATTATATCTATTTTCATTGCTTTGAATTCTGAAATAATATTAAAAAATCGTTTTTGAAAACGTATGAAAATATAAAGTGCAACACTTCACACAATTATACATTTTTTGATGAGCTATCTTGCTTTATCACACAATTGTACTGTTTCCGGGGTTCATAACACAGTCTAAGGAAAAACGAGTATGAACTCGTAGCTGAGTTCATAAAGAATGCAAATTACGGTAGGTGCAACCAGCCGGGTCAATCAATTGAAAACTGCAACCATTGCGGACCTTCGAAACTGTAAACTTGATGGTAAGAAAGTAAAGCAAAGATAAACGAACAGTGATCAACTGCTCGTAAGGCCCTATATAATACAATAAACAAGAGTATGGGCAAGTCAGCGGACGCCTGGACACACGGCAAGAAGTGGGATCAGGTGCTCGGAGGAGTAAAGGCATCCCCTGTTGACCGTCAACAACCGTCCGTGAGCGCCAATAGTCGCTTGATCAGGTGAAACGGAACATATCCGTAAGTTCAAAATCAGTGTGTGAAAAACGCTTAAACGAATGGCTTATGAATAACACATTCAGACAGCATTTGACTCAATGAATAGGATCATCAGGGATGAAACTTAATTGTTATAATACGACCCATAGAATGTTATTGAAATGCTTCAGCCAGATTTAAACGTGACTGTTGAACCCCTGTACAACTTTGTCTGTAAGTATGCTTGCCTCGATTGCAAACTGATCGTACGCAGAACAAGCTCTTCCGTTATCGAATTAAGTTGAGAAGACATATAGCACCATAGTGCAGGTGAACTGATGGAATATCTGCTAGACATAAATATGGGAAGTTGACGAATGGAGAAGCTAAGAATCGTGCGCGTTTGTCATAAGTTGAGTAGTTAGTTAGTTGCCGAGTTATGTAGTAATCGTTCAATATAAATTAGTCCAAAGCGACGTGAAGCAGACATGGAAGACTCTGTGTGTCCTTTATTTCATAGTTTCGGTTTGGGATAATTGAATCGACATGATGAAAGTGAAAATCATTACTTATTTAATGATAAAAGCATCGTCAAGATTAGAATCGAAATGTTGAATTTAAAGGCCACCGCTAGAGAGCGTTTTCTTCTTTTCATGATTAAGAAGCTTTTGAATGAATTCTGCCTCATAAGAATATCATAAAATAAGGTCAAGCTAATAAAGGGAAGCAAATTAAGTGCCAATTGGAATTCCAACAGACTGTTGGAAGACCTGATTGGCCGAAAAACATACAAGATATTGTAATGAGGAACTCCAGCATTGCTTTAATATCAACTTCAGCAGTGTAACTGTGTGTGTAGAATCGGAGTGGAGTGTTAACAAAAACATAATTTTTTGAAAATGGCTGATCACTAGATAAGAATATTTCCTTTTTCCGCATTTCGTGTTAAAAGAAGACAACTGTTCTATAATGTTACAGAAGCCTTGTCTTTAATTTATCGTGCGGAATGGGTCGTGGTAAAAGTGTTGAAAAGTATCATATTATTTGAATATGGTTGTTGATATGTTGAAAGGTTCCTGAGATTTAGACACCGAGGTTATGTCCAACGCATTTGGTGTCTTTTATGAAGTGAAAATAAGTCGTAAGCCAGAAATTTCCCAGCTTCTTCAAAACCGTGACGTTGCAGACGACGTCACAACGAATATGACGACGTCAACATAACAAGAGCGAAAATTCGGGTTGTGAAATAGAAAGTAAATCAAAATATCCTTTAAATAGTTGCGATTGCTGTGATAAATAGAATCTTAAATCTCGTGCATATGGGCATATCTGAAATTTATGATATTCGTTACCCCAGGCGTCGGGAATATTAAATCCGGTAACAGTCATTTCATAAATTCCATCTGCCATAGAGCAGCACTCATTCACTCTATTATGATATGCTGGTTTGTAAGCGTCAAAATACTTTCTAAAATTGAATTCTTTTTTATATCGGCCATTCGCGACTAGCGGCAATGTAATTACGTCAAGAGGTCCGTGTTGCCCTAACCACTTGACTTTATGTATTGTTTTTAGGACTATGAATTGCGCATAAGAATGAGCGAAGTAAACAATGGTATTAAACGATATACTATTACGCCCCCCTCCCCCCCCAAAACCACATTGTTTTATTAAGCCTAATTTATATTCACTATATAGGTATACGAAACAAGAACCCTCACATAACATAGAAACTAGTTTTGTAGAATTTTGTATAAGCTACGGTTATATATTACTGCTTTCACACTGTCTCAAGATGAACAATAAGAAAATAATGATAAAACAAATAGAAGTCATGTCAAAGCATCCAACATACTATCCCTATAAGATAATTTTTTTAGGATCCCAAATCCAGTATCTTGTAAGTTTCCGAGTCTCTGGTTCATAATACATAAGGCTTGGACCAATCAAGTCGTTTTGAATGACCTACGAAAGGAATGGGGTTATGGGGGTTAATTAAGCCAGCTACTGATTCGACTTTAAGTTAATCGGCTAGTTTCGGCCTCCGTTTTTGAATTTGTTAGAATCGCAACCTACTTAATTTCCGGTGAATATTTTTGCCATTTGCATGTAATCAGATTTTCACAGAAAATTAAAGTTGTGATTGAGTTGTATTGTTATAATCATCACTCTCAAACTACTTCACGTCCATAATGAGACGACGGTCACTGATACTAGTGAAGTGGTTTTAAAAAAACCGCACCAATAACTCAGCTTCTGTGTTGAGCATTTTAATGTAAGTGGATTTTTCTTACATTATCATTGCTTATATAAATAGTTATACTATTTAGAGTTTACATGATCTGCTAATGACTAATTTGTACAGTATACAGTGGCCTGTTTGAAAAAATGTCAAGAAAAAAAAGTACTGACATCGGGACACTTAACCCTCCTCTGCCCTTCTTGCAGTAATTTCAAGAATCTGTATTTTATATGTAAAGGATGTTTCTACTCGCATTGCAATCGTCTTATATAATTATATATTTAGACTTTATATGTTTTATTGTTATTTTGAAAATCTACATGGGCATATTATGATAAAAAACAGAATTGTGTGACCCAAAGATACACACTCCTATAATAATTCTTGTGTTAAAAATGGTAACTCAACAGCATTTTTTTTTTTTTTAAATTGCCGATTATGCAACATTTTCAAGTTTTTTGTTCTTTCCAAGTCGAACGTACATTGTTTCAGAAAAAAAATAAAATAAGCATTCTCGGTTAAATATTGCAATTTTTATTTTAAAAACAAACATACATTGCTTTATTATCTATTATTATTTAGCAAGTATGAATGTGTATTTTGGTGTTTTGCAATAATAAAATATGAGATCATACTTTTTGATTTCGAAAAAAGAGCGATGTGTGTACTCCATACATCGAATTGTGTGTTAAAATCAGACGGTAAGTAGCTCTTAAACATGGTCTTTTTTGTTAGTTAATAAGTTGTATTAGCTATTAAAGAAGAAGAAAATATAGGGAAACAGAATTCTTTTTTTAAAAAGTATGGAACTACCTTAATGTGATAATAATGTTTCAACATCTTTTTTAAATCACATCGAACCCTTTCTTAAATAGAAAATACTTTGAAATTAACATTACATATTGCACACACCACAAAACATTACTTTAATACACGTAAGTGGGTAATTTAATTCTGCTTACAATTTTGTTTTTTATATCAGCAATATTGATTTAGACAAATAGATTCCTATACGATTAATAACTGATAATTAATGTGAAGTAAAACAAAACATATCAATTCATAGACGGTAGGCTGGATTCAGGATTTTGTCGAAAGAGGGTGCCCAGGTTCGTTGACAAAAGAAGCCAATAAGCTCTTAAGGTAACTGAATGAAGTCAAGAGCGGGGGCGGAGGCGGCGTAGCGCGCCTGAAGATTCTGATGGTTTTAGGAGCTTTTAAAGTTACTTTTAGGGGTTAATTTAGCTATAAGTCTAATACATATAATAATTAAGATTTGCCCCCAACAGACTCTAAATCTGCAACTGCTAGATAGATGTAGAATAGGCCGACGTTCATTTATCTTAAGTATTTATAAAATGAAGAAATTGAAACAACAACTCATCATACACACCCACCGTACAGCACCTCTTCTGGGTTGTCATGTAACAGTAGAACTCTGTTTCTTTTGTTTGAGATCCGGATAAATCGTATACACTCCGTCCTTGCTTTTTGTAATACGTGTTTCTTTCTTTCAATATGGTTGCGCCAGTCACTCTTGTACTTTATTGATAATGCTAGAAACATTTATTTCAGATAGACACAACCATCCATCTTTATATTTGATATTCAATACTTTCTAAAAATTAGTCAACACGACAAAAATTAGTTTTATATCAAAAACGACGTCGACATAAATGTAAGATCCAAGAATATGGGGTTTAAGATTTATGTCTAAACAAAGTGTAAGTGAGGCATGTTCTGGAAATTAATGTACTCAGCAACTTACTTCTTCTAGTTTCTTTGAAACCTCATTCCAGGTGATATTTTATGATTGTGTGGATTAGTCTATACTTTTTTACGTTTGGTGAAGGATTAGTTGTTTATTTTCAAATTGCGATCCTGTGAGTTTCGCATGGACCACGGGATTTGGGTATGATGTTGCAATGCTTTCGCTGTATTTGTTTCAATAGTATTGAATAAGTGAATATACGAACGATTAAAGATATAGTGTACCGTCTCTTATGGTTTTAAGATTTATCATTTTTTGATTTCAAGTCTGTATACATTGATCCTTTTTTTATTTACTTTGGTGTTTCACGGCTTGGTGTGTACCGGGTTTGCTTCTAGCAGGGGATTTGCTTAACTCTCTCTCTGGCACTATGTTTAAAGTTCTTCCATTTATTCTGTTTTGTGCTGTTTGCCAAACGATTCTTGTAGAGCCCGACATTTGTTTATTTATGATATAGAATAGACATTCTTTCGTTGTATACTGAGAAAGGGACGGGCAGTCCGCTAGGAAATATCCGAATTGTTCAGTGTCGGTTGGTCTACTTATAAGATGTAGAATAAAATAAAATGATCAAGTGATAAAATGTTTCTACATACTGCCTCGCACATTTGCTGGGGTGGACTTTGTCGTGTTAGATCCTGTCCGGTAAGGACAAACACATTAAACACAGTAGGATGTTACACTTCATAGTGTTACACAGTCAAGTAACTACGTTTGCATAAAGAAATTGAATTAAGTCAGACACACAGCCTACGAACCACTCATTCCACTCTCTCGCTCTCTCTTTATCTCTTTCATATTCTATTCTCGATTCTCTGGATCTCTTTCTCTTCGGTCTCTTTCAATTTCCTTCTTCTCTCTTCTACTCTTTCCTCTCCTCTTTCTTCTTAATTAACTGTGATAATAAAAATTAACATACTGTGATTGTTTGGATGGACCTCTAATCCGTGTCGGATCTGTCCGGCAAGATCCACGCATAAACACAGGTAGGAAACATGATACATTTCTCATTTGTGTTTCAATTAATAGACAAATACATCTAGAGCCCTCTTAGCAAAAAATAATTTAATCGTAATTTAATTAGATTCTCTATACCGTGCTGAAATCTTCTATACTAGTTTGAAAACTGAGGACCTCAATTTAAAAAGACAATTCTAATCTAAATTACGTTTGGTCTCTAATATTAAATATCGCATAATGATCACAAAGAACAACACTTGTTTGGAAGACGTTTCGTTTAGTCGTAGATTTACAATAGAAAAGCATCGGTGAACAACATAGTATCCTCCGTTAATAACATCCATAGTTTTTCATCAACATTTCTCAGATCTTTGTAAAATTTTTCTCATCCCGACATAAGAGTGTAATGTAGTTTCATAGAAATGGATGCACTCTTCAATATGCCTCAACAATGAGCTGGCTAGATTTACAGTGCATGGCTTAACACCAGGTACATAATAATGTTCCCTTTTTCATTTGAGTTCTGATAGAAAAAACAGAACAACTACTGTTATTCTATGGATACGTTAAGTATATTGATGTCTTGTGCTAACTTCCGCAAGATTTTCTTACAAAGAAAGACCGATAAAAGGTTATGTCTAAATGGAATGGCGCAGTGCGGACGCTATGTGTCTTATCTTTACGTATGGTTTATATGATCTCTATTGGTGAGGGGAAGTGCTGGGAATTACTGTTCTCATTTTGAGCAAATATTCACCCTGTAAGACCAGAGCAATTGAGAAATCTGGATAATGTGAAAAAGTAGAAAAACAAATTCGCTTTTTCGGTCGGAGACAACTTTTCAATGAAATTCATTGACCTATCTAAATATCTTATTTTATCAATATCACTACATGATGATTAGCCTGTTGGAGTTTCATACTTCTATTTTTGCTCATCGAGGAAGATCAAGTGAAAAGATATATTACTGTGCTAAGATCGATTAAAATAAAATCTGCACTATGTGTAGATTTGTAATATAAATTCTTACATCAATAGCGCTGGCAGTTTACGCGTACAGGTGTTACATGTATAATAGTAGATCAAATACGTTAACTGGCTGGTACTTTTTATATTATAGTAATATCAAGCAGACAGAAATTCCGAAACTATTTTGATTCAGTTATACTACATGATGTCAAACAAAAAAATAATCACATTCAACACCAGTTTTAGTTTATTCTCGTAGTCAAGGGAACTATAGTCATAGAATTCCATATGGCCTACTTTTCTGCACTGTCTAGAAAATAATACTGGAGTGTATATTGTCAGTTTCATCCAACTTGCTATAGTGCTATTTTTTCATTTACCACGTGTAGCAGTATAACACGTATTCTCGAACATCCGAATATTGTGCTGTGAAAGGCCTGGTCATTACTGTGTGATAGATTATACATTAAACCATGGCAATGCAATAATTGTTATAATATTACATCAATTTTTTATTTTAAATGATAACACAGAGTCGCTGTTCCTTGAAATAATTGGCGAATAATGTGCCGTAAATTGAAGTAGCATAAATCTGTGAGTTTTTATGAAACTCAGAAAGAATTTCAGATCATATTCTTCTCGTGTATACATATAATAAAAGTCAAAATATACACAACGAACAAACTACTTGGTTTCTATCATCAACTCTCTAACATAATAATAGACGATGCGTGGACTTCGGGAGGGGGGGCGGGGTTCTTCTATATCTGTACTGGCCGTAGAAATACAACGAATTGATGTGTCCCGCTGGGAATGGGTCTTACACGGACATATACAGTCAAAATATATACAATGGGGTGCAAATTTCCAATCATCTGTTATCTATAGTGGAACGGCAATTTGGTGATAGCATATAACATTCACATGAATGATATTTTTCCCTGGAATTTATCCTCTAATAAACTTAAATAATTGCATAAACATATTTACCATTATTAATTTTTGCCGACCAAAATAGACTGCAACCCGGGTATTAGCCGTTAATATTATCGCATTTATCTTGCCCATGGAAAGCAAGTCACAGAAACTGACTGGCCAGAATTTTACAAACAGAGATACATATGAACGTAATGAAAATTGGATTTAGGTGCTTTGAAAATCTTCTGTGGAAAGTCTGTACCACACAGATAGACAGGATTGAGAACTCCCTCCGGGGGAGGGGGAGCGGGGGGGTCTCATTCCATCACGTGTATGAAGCATACATGTTGTTTAAATTTTGTGTGATGTATAACATGACCCTATTTCTCTTTTTAGCAATATTTATGTAGTTTTAATATAAATCTTGCATGTGAATGTTCTATATCAAATATCGTTTTAGAATTCATTTACAACTTCACACAAAAATAAATATAAGCTATTTACTTAATTAGAATCCATGTTGACGTCTATACCGTCTCTGTCATATTCAAGGAAATATCGCATGGCTTAAAACGTTGTTTTAGCGTTTTAGCTTGTTTTATTCCCACAAGTTTCACTGTTCATATTTTTTGTAATTGCCCGATAAGCCACGAGTGTTTGGAAAGTGCATCTAAAAGATATGTCACACACTTTGTGCTACTTTTAAAGTGAATTGAAAAAGCAAAGGCGCCTTACCACGAAGTCCGTCCTTCCTATATATCTATATACATCAGGACCGGTTGCACAGAAAGTTAGTTAAAGTTTAACTGACAGTTACGCGTCTAGTTAACATAACTTATAAATGTATATAAGTTAATGGGAAGTTAACTGTCAGTTAAAGTTAACTAACCTTGTGCAATGGGTCCGATGTATCTTATTCAGCAATAGGAATAATATAATAAATGTTCATATCGTAATTATCTTGATTTTTATTAGTATGATCGTATTCCAGAGAGTAGAGAGAGAGTGTAGAGAGAGAGAGAAGAAGAGAGAGAGAGAGAGAGAGAGAGAGAGAGAGAGAGAGAGAGAGAGAGATTGGGAAGTACAGATCAGATCTACTAACTAAGTAAATATAAATATCTTCGATTCACACCTTCTAATATAACAAATATTCTTAAGGCCCGGTCACACCGCCCGAATTTCGTTGTAGCGTTCCTGGAGCAGTGAAAAAAATTCACCTCCGCTCGTATACCGTTCACCACCGTTTAACAGAAGAAGTGCCTCTGTATGGCACGCCGTTCACCGCTCGCGCACCGCTGATGTCCCTCCTACCGCTCCAGTTTGAACATAGAGTGCCAGCTAAAATATTGCGAGCGTAAGTAGCGGACAATGTTCCGCTCCGGCAAAGCTCACCACCGCTCAAAAAACGCCAAGCAAAGTTTGGAACCGCTAGCAGCAAGTTCGTGGACGCTAGGCAAGACAGAAATCTTGAACGCTGGACCACCGCTTCCTTCGCCAGCTCTGCCCGGGCGGGTAATTAAACGTTGCACAAACTTTGGTGGGGCAGTTTGTAAACACTCTTCTGAGCGGACACGGGATTGGCTGGAAATGGTGTTGGACGTTGAAGCAGCGATCCATAGCGGTGATCACTACTTTGGTTTGGCGTTGGTATGGAGGTTGTGCGGAGCGCCGCTCTATCAACGCTCGCGTCACCGCTAAACCAACGCTTTCTACCGTTACCAACGCTAAAGCAGCGCCGGCTTCAGCGGTGCACCGCGAAGTGCAACTCCGTTGTTTTCGATTTGTTTCCTTATTTTGCGCGTGGTGACGAGCTTTGTTCTAAATATTGGCACCGTTGAAGGAACGCTCCAACAAAGTTCAGGCGTCGTGACCGGCTTAATATTATAAGAGCTTGAAAACAAGTACCCGCCTCGATATACGATGGCTTGGATTAGGTATGTAGTAGGGAGGGGGTCAATTACATACAAAAGTAATTAATATCATTACATTACATTGCCAAATTCTTCAATTAATTCAATTACTTTTGATAAAGTAGTTATTAAATTAAAATTACACTTTGTCATTTTGTTCTAAATTTTTGTCTTAACCTACTTACTGCAATTTACAAATGTAATTAATTAAATTACAATTTACTTTGAATAAACTAATTTTAAATTATACAAATTACGTTTTTGTATTTTTCTAAATTTTGTCTTGACCATAACTTTTCACTGAGTGCATGGATTGGAATATTTCACAGAAGATGACAGAGGTTACGCGTTAGTCCATATATCTAAATCTGAATAGTAACACTGTAAATCCCAAAATCCTGTTTTCTCTACGAAGCAGAAGTGCTCAGGTAAGTAATTGTGGCCCATGGAAATCTTGTTTTTGTTTTTTTTTTTTTTTTTTTTTTTTTGTTTTTTTTTTGCTAGTAGGAATTTTTATTCTTAACCTGTATTATACAGTTGAAGAATAAAATTTCCCAATGTAGAATTCAAAATTCTATCACGTATAGAATTGATTCAAATCAGCATTAACGGCGACGGCTTGTGACTTCAAGCTTTCAAGCATAGATATGCATCATTTATATAATGAAAATACTATGAAGGTCACAAACATTGGAGAAAAAAATGTGTATACTGGTAATTCAAGTTATTGAGTCAATTATGCAAACTTTTTATGCTCCCTGAAAAATATCGGGAGAGCATTTAGTCACCGTTGTGTCTGTCCGTCCGTCCGAGCTGATATCTCTTTAATACAACAAATGTTCCTTGAGGCAAGGGCTTGTAAACCAAGTCTTTCAAGGTCATTTTGGAAAGGTCAAGGTCACTCAGAGCACATAAAAGTTCCTTATTTCAACAGTTTTTTTAAAACTTATTTATTTGTTCCCATCTCCTAAACCTGTCATCATAAATTCATCATAATTGATTACAAACATTTCTGGGACATGACATTTTTCGATCAAAGTAATTTTCAAAGGTCAGGGTCACTCAAAGCATATACCATATATATATGGAAGAGGTGCCTAATATATTTTAACACTTTTGAACAAGTATTGAAGATGAGTCACATAAATAAGTAGCAAGCAAATGGGTTTCAGGCAAAAGTTACTCAAGGTTATTTTGGAAAGGGAAAGGTCACTGAGAACATGTATATTTTAAAAGATTCCTTATTTCAACAGTTTTTGAACAAGTATTGACATGACATGAGTATGACATGAATGCATGTAGGTAACAAAGAAATGACTTTCAGTCAAAGGTGACTTAAAGGTAATTTTGGAAAGGTCAAGGTTACTTAGAATGATATATCTTGTAAATGAAAATAAACCTTTATTTCAACAATATTGAATTTTCATTCTGATATCTCTCAAGGTTATTTTTGGAAGGTCAAGGTCATTTAGAAGATATNAAGGTTATTTTGGAAGGTCAAGGTTATTTAGAAGATATACATTGTGCCAGGAAAAAGTCCCTTATTTCCACAGTTTTTAACAGGTATTAAACATATATCGCACAAACAAGGAATAGGCAAATAATTAACAGGCGAAGGTCAAACAAGTTAATTTTGTAAAGGTTGAGGTCACTCAAGATTTACCATATTAAAGTCAGCGCTCGTTACAGCGGCATTTAATTTACTGACAAATTCGTTTAACGGCGAAATTTTGTTGGTAACAAATCTGCACACAACATATATCACTCGATATAATGGCATATTCGTAATTTTGCACCGGCATAATAGTTATCGGTAACAAATGTGCATTTTGACACTATATAAAATCTGATATAACGGCAGGTGACATCAGATTGTTAAAAGACTTTAGCTGTTTGAAGATCAAAGTTTAAGAAAACGCCCACTAATTTTACCTATATCCTGATCGCCTGTCAGTCAAACACTAGATCTCAGGTGAATTGACATCTGTAGAGACCTTAATCTTCAGCCACCCCCAAATAGTTCTTTTGATAACAATGAAGGCCCACACAATTACCTATGTTCCCTAGATCTTGAAGAAGCCCAAATACTCCTGAGTTTTGAAGGCAAGGACCTGTCCACAAGTGTTATTTTCACATAATTAATTCAAATTGCAAAAAGTACCTTCAACAATGCAATTAATATATCACTTTTTTCTTGTTTATTTACATTATGAATTATTAGATTGCATACAACCAGGAATGAAATGCATCAAACAACAATTTATAAATTAATTCCTAAAACATTACTTATTGAAACAAAGCAACGCAAGCGTAACATCCCCTCGCAACACAATATTTTTAAATAGTTAATAGTGACCTTTAACCTTTGTGAAAGGTTCAATGATTCTCTGATGAAAGATGCGTCTTCTATACAAAAAGGCGAAGTTA
>CAJDSM010007562.1:0-10991 GCA_903981925.1 Ostrea lurida | reverse complement strand
GAGGATGTACAGTGAAGAATATAGTCACCGCACTTGACAACCATGTTGTTACCTCGGCTATAAGCCTCGGCAACAATGGCTTTCTCGGGGGTGACAATTTCCACTGTAACCCTCTCTTGCAGTCATTATTTATATATTATTGTGCAGCAAGAAGGGGAAAAAATGAAATTGCAAGGACCAAACTAGGATAGAAAACATACAACTCGTTGGATATAAATCATATATCAAACCACAAATCATAGGAGATCCTTATATCATTTAATTTTATTTCACGTGATCACCTAGCGCGGATTCTCATTGGTTAAAACACCTTTTAAGAATTGAGGTGATTTTTCCATCACGTACCTGAACAACAAGTAAAGTCTAATAAACATTATTTTGTTGTTGTAATATAACATTAAATGATAAGAAATAAATCTTATATTTTTTCGGGTGATATGCAGGTTATCACCGAGATTTTAGACGGTAAAACTTTTCATCAATTTTACCGTCTAAAATTCGGTGATACCTGCATCACCCGAAAAATCTTATATACACGCATCTAGACCTATTTGAAATTTTAGAATCCTGCTGAGTTTTGTACTAACCATTTGTAGCCATCACAGTATTACCGACAGGTGCGTGGGTGACATGTCGTACTGAAGTCTCCGTACAACCTCCACCACCTGTCCACAGTCACCTCTGCCCCACGAGAAAACATCAACAAGGGGAGAAGTTATTATTGTGGATGCAATCATTAGTAGGGTGTATATTTATTTCAAAGTTTTAAATATGAAAGCATCGTATTTTTAAGGCTCCAGTTTTGTTAGTGACATGATTTAGACCGAATATCAATCTAATAAGTTGTCGAGTATATGACGATTATTTACGAGAGATTAAGGAAATAAACATATTACATACGCCTCCCTCTTGTCTTCCGGTTTAACTCCGGTGTAATGTCAATTTCTTATATGGCATTATTGAATTACTAAGAGATTAGCATAATGATTTTGTTAAATGAATGACAAAGGTTTTTTTTTTCTTTCACTGTCATATTTACTACATTTCAGATGATAAAATGTATAGTATGTCAATTGCATCACGATCAAAACAAACAAATGACCCGACCTACTACAACGAATTCAGATAACACCGCTTTTCTATGGACACGCCCATTTATTTGTTATGAAAATTTTCACGTGTGTTGCAATGTGACGACGCGATGAAAACGGCTCTGTATGAGTGGTTCATAATAGCACTCTATGTGTTATATAAGCTGACGGAACAAACTTGTGGGCGCATACTTCAGTTATCATTTGGAAATCATCGGCTAGAAGAAATGGAGTTGACGAAAATCGCCAAAAATCTCGTCAAGTGTGTAGCTACGGGGGAGGTCAGTATAGTCAAAGATCTAGGCTATGTTTTCAGGGTCACTTTATCAGATAAAGTAAGTTCGGCAAACCACAAGATATAGAACGGAGGATCAGCGCAATTATTTTTTTTTCTTTCATTCTAATACATATATTTTTAATGCGTGGTTAATAAATATGGGAAGGAGGATATGGGGTTTGTTGTATTGTTTGTGTGTTGTTTTTATTTGGGGGGGGGGGGTTGTTGGTTTTTTCTAGCTTACCTGAGCCAAAGGCTTTCTGAATATAGTGGGATTTAAGTTTGTTCAAATCATGATCGGGGGGGGGGGGGGGGGGGATGAATAGAGGATCAAGTATAGAGGGAAAGTCTTTAAAAATCTTCTCCTTAAGAACCACTGGACCAGATAAGCTGAAATTTATATGAAAGCTTCCTATATAGTGAGATCAAGTTTGTTCAAATCATGACCCCGGGGTCGATGGGGGCCACAATAGGGGATCAAAGTTTGACATGTGAATTCAAGTTTGTTTAAATCATGAACCCCGGTGGTACTCAAAAACCATTGGAAACATTATTTACCTAAATATAGAGTAGATCCAAATTTGGTCAGATCATGTTCCCCATGGGTAGGGTGGGGCCACAATTAAGGGATCAAAATTCTATTTTTAATAATATTGTTCTCCAGAACCACTGGGCCAATTTCAACCAAACTTGGAACAAATCATCCTTGGGTGAAGGAGATGCAAGTATGTTCAAATGAAGGACCAGGCCTCCATCAAAGGGGATATAATCATGGCATAGAGGTTTCATTATATGTTATGGCAAGATCTTTCATTTTATAACATGATGTATGACATGGTGACCCTTGGCTTTACCGGAACAGCAAGGTGGTGTTGGTCATATTGGTCACTGAGACATACCTGTATTGTGTGAATTCATTTTCAGTTATGTTGTGATCCTTTTGGCAACATTATGGGGTGAAAATTTTCACAAGTATATAAAGATTTATGAAAATTCATTTTTTGAAATCACCACTTCTGAACCAGGGCCTAGGTCACTCAGGTGAGTGATATGGCCCATGTTGTTTTTCTTCTTGGAATCATATGCATATTTTGAAAGATGAACAAAAGACTCCACATTGATCGAAGCTCAAAAATGCAAATATGACACTCTAGCTGTGTATGGGCAGTGATACTCAGGTGACCCTTAAGGCCTGTGAGCCTCTAGTTTGTTATCTTGTATTATTATCTTGTTCTTGCAACTCCTCTGAAAACCTTTAAAATTGGAAGATGTGGGAAGATATTGAGGGAGATCGACTGTTCAAAATTTGGTACAGAATTTATGATCCCTGGACTTTGAGTTATTCTATGAATTTGTAAGGCACTAGTATTTATTATCTTGTCTTGGCAACTCGAAGTAAGCATGAATATAATTATGCCCTCTAGGGTCACAGACAAACTTTGCTGCTGGCATTCATGGCATACCAACACAACTAGTTCTGTAAAATTAAATATATTGTATGTTTGAACTTACAATAATTCTTTTAACAACCTTTTCCAGAATATTGCAATGGAGAGCTTTTGGCAGAAGCAAACCTGTGTGATCACATTCATGAGACGATTTGGATGACCTTTCTGTCGACTGAGTGCAAAGCAACTCAGTCTCATTAAGCCTCAGCTGGATGCCAACAATGTCCGCTTTGTAGGCATTGGCTTGGAGGAAGTCGGTGTAGAGCAGTTTGTTCAGGGAGAGTTTTTCTCAGGAGGTTTGTATTGCTACCCGTGAAGTCTGGATTTTACTCTTTGATAATGAAAGGCATTCAATGGATTGTAACCAAGTGAAATATATGAATTGACTACATGTATTTTCTGTAAGTTTATCCCATATATCTCATAAAAAAGGCAGATTGTCGCAAACTGTCAGGGGAAAATACCATTGAAAAAGAAAATAAGGGGCAGACAATTATTCAGGTTATGGGGTATTTTACAAGACTTAATAATTTGAGAAATCTGCTCTTAAAGAGACTGGCCCACGATTTTTGATCAGAAGAGTTTTCACTTTTGATGTCAAACATTGAAGACATAACTTGCAATCATTTATGTAAAGTCTACATCCAAATTTTGGACCTTTTGAATGCAAGGATTAGAGCGATATTTTAGCTGTAACTCTTTGTTATGTAAACAAAGTCTCAAGTCTTTTTATCACTGGATACAACGCTACATATGGGATGACGGTTATGCGCAACATTACATGGTGGTTCCGCAGTGAAAAAGACCAACAAGTAGAGTAAACATGAAAATTTTGATATGTATAGGAATTGGCAGGAAATTATAATTAGCAGAGTTATCGCCCGATTTCTGCTCAAGAACTGCCACCCCAAATGTAGCGTTGTATCTAGCGTTGATCTTTACAAACAAAATATGAATTGTTAAATTTGTAATTTTAATGCATTTAGATGCCGCAGTCACAAATTCAAACTTTTTATACACATCAGGCAACATATCTAGATATAAAAGTATAGAAAAACAATTTTGCGGAAGAAAAATTCGTGAATCAGTCCTTTAATATATATCTAAAGACATTTTGCAATTGTCTACATGAGCAGGCGCTGAGAGGCAACATGCATCCGGGGGGGGGGGGGGGGCTCAACCTACACTTTTGGTACAGACGTCCGGCCTGGGATTTTCAAATACCCCTTCATATATTCATATTTTAAAAAACCATACCATTCATATATTTCCTTTGTAAATTCTGATCCAATCAATATTTCATCTACTAAATTGTGACCTTTATGTATGTTGGTATCCATTCAATACAAGAAAGTGCACACACCGGTTGTAGTATATCATGGGAAAATGTTCATTAATATTTTCATGATTACATATTTTATTAGAGGATGAATCATGAATTCCAGTGGATAAAATTACCACTCTTTGATGTAATGACAGGTCAAATATTGTCTACCCATTGATATAACAACTGGATGAAAATTGCACCCCATTGATACATTTAACTTGTCAAAAAGGCGACCCATACCAGCGGGACGTCTGTGTATACCAAGATATAGGAAGAGACACCCCCCGCCCACCCCGGGCATGCAAGTAATAAGGATTAAAGTGAAAGAACACAATCATACATGACATAACATGAAAACAACACACCATTCTGACATAACAAGATTTTCAGACTTAATCAGCTTGTACTTGAGTTGGTAGAAAACTCCATAGTTATGCCAGATATTCTGAAATCGCAGATCCTAATATAACAGAGGCAGACAAGACATTCCGTCTCCAATCTGCTGAGATGTGTTGATATTCAACATGTGGTTTCCTGTCAACGCAGAATTCATGTTCAGTATCAAATGTTTGCAAAATTGAAAAAGTGAATAAAAAAAAGATAATATAGCTCTCATACATCCCATGAATTTTTTTTAACTCGTACTTTATTTATTTATCTATTATTATTTTAAATTCTTACTTTTTAGATTTGATAGCTGATAATTTTTCAGGACTTGTGTTATATGGCTATGATGAAAATGCTAATGGATTTTTTTACACACAACTTGTAAGGATACGCATATGAAAGCTTCACATGATAATTTTACGAGAATAAGATAGCTCATCAATAAACTTGAATAAAGCCTATCAGACAGTACATTGCATCAAACAGATTGGATTCATTTTATTGCCCAAATGGAAATATTTATTATCACCCAATCAGGAGACATGAAAGAATGAATATTATTTGTGCATTGAATTTTTTTTATTCTAGCTGATTGCTAAGGATAATGACCTGAAGCTTTTTGTAATGCTGTGAATTATCAAATACTAGTCATTGATTCAAATTATTTGTCCATCGTTATTTTCCCAGAGTTCTTAATGCCATCTAATATTTGCCTGTTTATACGTGTAAAAAGACATGTGATGATATCAAATAAATCCAAATCAATAACAGCTACATACTGTAAAACGATAATATTTAGCGCAAACATATCTTAGCGGAATCAGCAATTATTACCTTCCTGGTCAACAATTCCAATTAAGTCAATGAAAACCCTTTAGCGCACAACTTAATTTAGTGCAATCGTACATCTGCGCTAAGTATTCTCGTTTTACAGTATTCAGTTTGCTGATATTCACCTTATTAATAAATAGCAGGTACATGTACATCATTATAAGCATTTCTAATGTCTACAATGAAGCACTACTACATGTAGCTACAAAATGGTAAAATATAAGTCAACAGTTGTCATCTTGTATGACAAGAATCATCTCCTGACTGGCATTCCATACACACACTTTTACAGAGTCTAACAAAGTTTTAGGTCTCCCCTCTTCCAGGGGGGAGACATACTGTTTTTGTACTTTCTGTCCATCTGTCTGTTACAAAATCTTGTGAATGCTTCTCCTATACCGCTTATCAGATAGCCTTTAAACTTTATACAATGCTTCATTTATATTTACCATTTGTAGATGTGTATATTTTCGATACAGGAGGACCCAATTATTTTCCTTCAATTAAGTTATGGTAGATCCAAGAGGGGTGGGGAATGTAAAATAGCTTGTGAACACTTCTATGCTGCTTATCAGATAGACTTGAAACTTTGTACAATGCTTCCTTGCATATTGTCAGAACAGAAGAATCCAATTATTTTCCTACAAGTTATGGTGGATCTAAGAGTGGTGGAGAGTGTAATATCTTTGTGAACAATTCTTCTCCTGCATGGTTCATTGGATAAATTTAAAACCTTGAACAATGTTTTACTGTCATTTGCAGATATGCATATTGTCTGGACAGAAGAATACAATTATTTTTCTACAAGTTATTGTAGATCGAAAAGAGTTTTAGATGTAAAATAGCTTGCAAACACTTTTCCTATATGGATTATCAGATAGACTTGAAATAAATTCTACAACACTTCAGTGCATTTACAAATAATTAAATTTTGCACATGGTCTCCCTATCTGTTCATTTTCAATCTTTTCAGGTTTATTTAAGGAATGAAGCTAATTTTGAACTAGGTATACGTATAATCTAACTTGGTCGTTTACGCTTTATAACCGCGAAGCGGGTTATATTTAGTCGTAAAACGGCACCAAGTTAGATAATTATCGTAAACCTAGGTCAAAAATTAGCTTCATTCCTTATTAATTAGTCCCGCTACCGACGAAGTCGAAGGGGACTTAGGTGCACTCCGTCTGTCTGTCCGTCTGTCTGTCGTCCGTTCCGTCCGTTGTCCGTCAGTCGGTAAATCCAGTTTTCGCATTTTTTCTCACTGCTTGCAGATATTCCTTTGATTATTTTGGTACATTTGCATTTTGCCATACCAGATTAAGATTCAATGTTCGGAGTATGGTTTCGATCGATCCATATCTTCACTTGAGTTTGGCCTTGGACTTAGAAAATTTCATAAATTTATCAGTTTTCCGCACTTTTTTTCTCACTGTTTGCATGATATTCATTTGCATATATTAGGTACTTGCTTTGCCATACCAATGTACAGATCAAGTTCGAGGTTTGGTTTTCGATTCGATCCATATTTCACTGAGTTTATGGCCCTTGGACTATAGAAATTTCATAAATTATCTGTTTTCCGCACTTTTTTTCTCACTGCTGCAGATATTCATTTGAATTGGTACATTTTGCTTTGCCATACCAGTTTACAGCATCAAGTTTTGAGTTTGGTTTCGATCGATCCATATTTTTCGCTGGAGTTATGGCCCTTTTGGACTTAGAAATTTCAGTAAATTATCAGTTTCCGCACTTTTTTTTCTTCACTGCTTGGCAAGATTATTCATTTGATATTTGGTACATTGCTTGCCTATTCCAAGTTACAATCAATGTTTCAGTTTGGTCGACCCATATTTCACTGAGTATGTTCCCTTGACTTAAGAAATTTCATTTAATTTATCAGTTTTCCGCACTTTGTTCTCACTGCTTGCAGATATTCATTTGAATTTGGTACATTGCTTGTTACAGATCAAAAATCGAGTTTGGGTTTGATCGACCCATATTTCAACTGAGTTATGGCCCTTGGACTTTAGAAAATTCATAAATATCAGTTTTCCGACACGTTTTTTTCACGGCTTGCAAGATATTCATTTGGATATTTGGTACATTGCTGTTTGCCATACCAAGTTAACAGATCAGTTCGAGATTTGGTTTTGATCGACCCGTATTCACTGAGTTATGGTTCCTTCTCCTATCTGGCTTTTACCATAAATATGACCGATATAGCTATATTAATTGCTTTGGCAGTCCAATAATTGTTGTCATCGGTAGACTATGTATTGCTATGCAATACTCTCAGAATGCTTGTTTCTTTTATTATGGGGGAATATCGCTGGCGCTGTGGAACTGTAGTTGGCAGAGTCCAGTCTGCAGGGTTTGCAGAGAACGAATAAGGCTGAGAGAGATATTAAGGATAAAGAATAGATAGAAAGTTGGTTGGTGGCAGTCACTGTGATGGACTGTAACTGCTGCATGTATAGTCTGAGTTTAGGTTGATTGAAAGGGTTTGGCGAGTTTTGAGCTGAACTTCCTCTGATGATAAAAGGCAACAGTGGGCTCCCTTTTTCTGTTCAAAGTTTCCTGGATTTCCTCCTATGTAATTAGGCTCTAGTGTTATAAAGCTGGAAAGTTAACTTCGTTCACTTAACCAGTATTGTTGAAGTTGGGTCATCTCATTCACAGCAAGGTTCCCTCGTTATTTGCACTGCATATTGTATGTATATTCCATTTGTCATCTCATTCTGTAACGTAGTAATTCTCTGAGGAATTTTGTGGGAATTTCTTTTTTTATAACTTGCTGGGTACTAATAATGCAGACATAAGTCTCAGGGTAATGTACCAAGCTGACTCTAGACTACGCATAATGTTTCTCGAGGTTGTTGATATAAACTCTCGATGTTTGGAATATTTTTTTGGAGCTGGAAGGTCCACTTTCATTATGCATTCGTTATTTTGTGGGTTTGTCGCGGTATCTCTTTGAATAAAATCCAAGGCCTTATCTATAATTTGTATTCGTCACATGTAAATCCAGAAACCAATCATTGGAAAGGCTTCCCACAGAGTAACTGATCTAAAGTAAGCTAAATTCTCGACATCAGACAGGCTGTTGTTTGCTATTGGATACTAGTTTCAAGATCAGTCCCAGACGGTTTGCCATTCAAGTAATTGCTCAGAGAATACAGGTAAAATCAGTTTTGGCAGTTTATGATTTTGAATCCTTACTGTTTCCTAACTAATCTTGAGAAGACATTGTAGGGAGTAAACTGCGGTGCGTATTACATTTCCAAATTCCAAATGTGTGAGACGTTTGAACGTTTTCATACTTGCTAGAGAAAGCAGACTTGAGTTTTGCTTAGGCAACGTATGCTTTTGAAGCTCCTGTTAATTTGTATCCTTAAATCTACATTTACTCATTCAGTTTTTGTATCGTCTTCTCCAATAAATAATCTCTCTAGTAAATCTGCGGTTTTACATCCAATAGATCCTGTTTTCTTTGTAGTAGAATCACCCATTTTCAGCTTTTGAAATCTTCATTCTCTATTCAGAGAATTCTCTTTAAAAGTCTTGTATAGCACCACAGCAGGCGGACAAGAAACATATTGGCCTTCAGTTTTTGTACATCAATTTTCTCTTTGGTTTTTCCTATACCAAATGGTCACCACTTCACAAGCTAGACATGTTGGGTTAGATAACCGGAGATACGAAAACACTTTCTGTTCTATACAGTGTTTATTTTGAAGCTCTGAAGCTAAAACTGTGGTAAATGCAATATCACTGGAACGTCGTGTAATGTTTATGACGTCATATACTAAGACGGCATGCAAAGACATGAGTTTAATGTGTATAGAATCTCAATAAATACAATTTGTTATTACCCCCATACAATATTCCTTACGAAAAAAAGTCCAAACATTATCGTGACTGTTGGGCCGGAGGAACTGTGTTAATACGACTGGTTAAACCAAGCATTTCTGAGAGATATTGCATAGCAAATACATAGTCCCCCTACCCGATTACAAAAATTATTGCAGACTGCAACAATATTCTAAATTGCATTATGTGGCTATATCGATCATATTTATGGTAAAGCCAGAAGATAGGACATAGGAGCCATAACTCTAGTGAAAGATGAATCGATCGAAACCAAACTCGAACTTTGATCTGTAACTTGAGTAATGCAACGCAATAGTACCAAATTGATCAAATTAATTATCTGCAAGCAGTGAGAAAAAAAAGTGCGGAAACTGACTAAAGTTATGAATTTTCAAGTCCGAGGGCCATACTCAGTATATAAGAAATGAATCTTATACTTTTTTTCGGGTGCATGCAGGTATCACCGAATTTAGACGGTAAAAACTTCATCAATGCGCGAAGCGCATTGATGAATAATAGTTTTACCGTCGAAAATTCTCGGTGATTAACCTGCCATATCACCCGAAAAAATTATAAGATTTATTTCTTATCATTTAATTATTATATTACAACAACAAAACAATGTCCATTAGACTGGTACTTTTGTTGTTCAGTGATCGTGATCGAAAAATCACCCCCAATTTCTTAAAAAGTGTTTTAAACCAATTGAGAATCGGCCTAGGTGATCACGTGAAATAAAATTAAATTGATTATATGAATCAATCAAACCAAACTCGAACTTGATCTGTAACTAGGATATGGCAAGCAACTGTACCAAATAATCAAATGATATTCTGCAAACAGTTGAGAAAAAAAGTGCGGAAAAACTGACTTTACGTACTGACGTGACGACGGAGCAGCAGCGGACGTGACAGACAAGAGTGGCAAAACTAAGCCCCATCGACTTCGTCGGTAGGGGCTAAAAGGACTCTGTAATGGCCCGACTGGACGTCATATTGGACCGCTAAATTGTGTTATCTTTCCTCCTTCGGCCAAACCTCGGATGATTCTGGTTATCAGTTAGATGTAATTAGCGAGGAATGTACGAGTGAATTTTATTCCAGTCTTTTGGATTATAAACAGGAAATGGCGGATGGTTGTTTTCGTGCGGCAATATGAGGATGAAATTCAAGCGGATGGCTTGAAAGCAGGGGCAACAAAAAACAATAAAAATGTGAAAAATCATCGGTGAATATCATTTGGATTTTTGGATTTAATCACAGCTTCTTCAGGATAAATCTGGCGAAGGAATTCTGATAGACATTGAGCCGGCCTTACTTGAGGAAATTTCTACCTGGTTAGTAGTTATAACAAAACAGTTGATTGACAGGGGTCTCGGGAACAGGTCGAGCTGTTGCGACCGGAGTGCAGGCTGTTGCCCACGGCCATTGGGGCAACAGCTTGCATTCCGTCCAACAGATCGACTGTTTCCCTACCCCCAGTCAACAACTGATATAGTAACTAAAAACTGTCCAAGTCCACGACCATGTTCTATACTTTAAAATCTTCTGTCTTGCTTTCCAATTCTTAGAGATCCCATAATATACATGTACATGTACAATGCTAGCAAAATATACCAGTCATAAATATTCATTTGGAAACTCAGCGTCACACTTAAATCGGTTGAAGGCTGCAAGTAATACCGTAATAGGTCACTCATGTAGTTCAGGCAACTCTAGTCTAGCATAACATTAAGTAAGCAGAAGGATGATTCTGTCATT
>CAJDSM010007560.1:0-12385 GCA_903981925.1 Ostrea lurida | reverse complement strand
AGGTGACCTAAAAAGTTAAAAATGTTCCATTGTTTACCCTCACATTTACTGTATAATCGTGTTATTTTTGTGGGTAAATAAATCCACGACAAATTCTTGCACTTAAAATGAATATCTATAAATGAATTATAACACATTCTACCACGGTTATTGAAAAGATCAAAAAGATGCTGCGGTGTCATTATTCTATGTTATACCACGCTACGTCACAATGGATTATGAGTAGTGATACACAATCTCTCCTTTTGACACAATATGAAGAAAACTGTGGATTTGAAATTCGAAACCATGTCAATTACATGTTTATTTCACATTTTAGATCAGCTGTATACTTTGTGTATTCATATTAGCATGTTAAATATCATTTTAAAGACGAAGTTTGGCTGTTCCAAAAACCTTCCTAGTACTAGAAACCGAAAAGAGTTCTACTGTGCGATCACCATGACATCTTCCCACGAGGCAAACTTGAAAGGTTGTTTACAAGGGTGAAACGCGGAACAGCCAGACTGACGTCATGATTTGACCTATTTTGTTTCTTAATAGAGGAAAACAATCATCTTGATTTTTTAGCCGTGGTAGAATAGAAATAAAGTACTTGTTTTCGTGGCTGTTGCAAAATAACCTCCTATGCGTCAAAATGTTGTTTGAAATATAAAAGCCGAGATATTTACAAACATTTCTCCACCTCGGAGGTTATTCTGCAACAACCACGAAAACGCGTGCTTTATTTCTTCAATGAAAATTAATGTCAATGAATTCATGACTGGAGTCAAAAGCATGGAATTTTAAACCCACGAATATAAATCATTTTACGGTAATCTGTGAACTTTTTGTAACTGTGAAGCAGAAACAAAAACTCTGTTTTATGATTGTGTACAAGTCAACTTATTTTGGAATTATTTTGAGCATTGATTTAATGCAATTGAAAATGATTACAAGATATAAAAAAAAAATTGTTTTACTTTAATAGTAATACAGAAGGAATGTTTCAAAAATTTTCTATTATTTGTTGCAAAAAAGTTTATCATTCTAGATCACAAGGCCTTTGGCCAAAATTTTCCACAAAGTCAATTCCTAGTACCACAGAGACTACTCTCAATTATTGTAAACTTGCCCGAAATATGCACGTAATGCTCTCCTAATGCACAACAAGAACAGCAGTATCCCAGTCCGATATACATGTGTACTACACATTTCCATACTATCAACGCTTACCTCATCAATCAAAGCCACAACCTGTTCCTGGTTATTTAGGTCGCCATAAGTTCCAATCCTGGACACAGCCATAGCAATCACATCCTGTAAAACAAATGTATTCAAGCTGATCACAGTCACATTTATTGGGACAAGTAAGGTATTCAGATACTAAGAACTGGATTGAACATCAAGAATAAGGTCAAAGATTTAAAATGCTGTTTTGGAATGAGTATGTAATATTCACTCTCAACGATGATATGCAGTCTGACATCAACAGAAATAAATTCAACAATTATCTTAGCTATAATTATACTTTGTTCTCACAAAATTTTGAGTATTGTGGGCCATCAACTTCATTTTTTACAGGTGAATGAAAACTTTTATGTCCCTTTGGTCTTTGGACCAGTGGATATGAAAGTGGGTACTCAATATATATGACTGTTTAATTGCCAAAAGTTTCTGAGAAATCAACAAGTTTTTAACATCCATTGAAAGAGAGTGAGACCTGATTTTATTCTTATTTATGTACCTCCATAAATCTACAGCAAGGTGTGTTTGTGTTACAATGTTGCCCCCGTAATAAAACAATGTGGAACTGCAAGACACTGTAGATAAACTTTTGTAACAATATTGAGAATGTGAATTGTCAATTAATTCACCTTATATTTAGGGGTAAATTTCAAGGTCAAAAGGTAGACAAATTTGGTACCAATGGAAAGGTCTTCTCACAAGAAATGCCCATACGTGCACTAAATATGAAAGCAGTGTCTTTCAGTTTCAAAAATATGGCTTTACATTAGAATGTAAAGTAGGTCAAAGGTCAATGTAGAGGTCACCAGGTCAAAAGACTTGGTACTAATGGAAAGAAAATAAGCATGCAAAGTATGAAGGTTGTATCTCTATGATGTTATAGAGGCGGCCAAGGTTAAATTCCAAAAACTGGGTCAATGGTCAAGGTCACAAGGTCAGCAAATCTGACACCAATGGAAAGGCCTTCTCGCAAGAAATGTACATTCACATGAAAGCAGTACGTCTTAGAATTTGAAAGATAGGGCTTTTATTAGAATTTTCCGAAAGTAAATCAAAGACCAATGTAAAGGTCACTAGGTCAAAGATTTTGGAAAGGTCCTGACACAATGAATACCGGTACACATGTTAAATTTGAAAGGTCTAACTCTTACAATTTAGAAGATATGACCAAGGTTTTATTGTCCAGACAGACAAGAGAAGCTTCCCGAGCCTTTGGCTCAGGTGAACTAAAAACATGACGTGAGCTTTGTTTACATAACAAAGAACTGTGAGCTCTGTATATTTCTTGTAACTCAAACAACTGATATTCAAATTTTTGATGACCATTAGAAATAATACCTTTAGTTTAACATTGTAAACATTAAAAATGGAAAAATAAAATTTTCAACCCAAATGTGTCCATGTCCCTTTGTATGTTTCACAAAACTAAACACAGGGCAAAGCTATTCTTTCCCCCAAACTAAGAGTTTTCCATACCTTGACACTGGGTATGGTTTTCTTTGGAACATGAGCAGGTCTTTGAGGCTCTGGCATGTTCTCTTCACTCAGCAGATCTTTCTTCTTGTAAATGTCGTCCTTCACTGCTTCTCTCTTGGCCAGGTAGGGTCCAAATGATGGAAGGCTCTGGAATATGGTTTGAATTTTATGTGAAATATTCGGCCACCTGTCACTAAGAAATAAGAATACATATTTCTCATGTTTTCACCAGTGTGAGACCGACTATACCTATGTGAGACAGCCAGGTGAGATTTTTTGATCTCACACTGCTGCGACGTCATTGATTGTGACATCATATATTTTCGATGCTTTACGTTACACACATCGTCGCAAACAACAGTTCTGAGTCCACATATGTTCCCGTAGAGAATCGATTAGAAGCACCTGGGGGTCACTGATGATGCGTTACATGGAGAAGCAAAATGTTTTATACTGTTTCCTTTAAATTTCATTTTGATATGGCTTCCACATAATCACCAATGTGAGACTGATATTATTCACGTGAGATAGCCATTTGTTACACTGCTGTGACATCATATATTTTCTAAGATTTACATTATATTGCTAAATGCTAAGAACTGAAAAGTGCGACACAGCCTTTTAGACGTGACTTTAAAAGCAGAGATCCTGGAGATAGCCATTTGAAAATTTTCAGTCTTACACTGCTGTGACATCATATATTTTCTAAGATTTACATTATATTGCTAAATGCTAAGAACTGAAAAGTGCGACACAGCCTTTTAGACATGACTTTAAAAGCAGAGATCCTGTGTAATTGCAGGCATTGACATATCAAAGAACCCTCACTGAATAGGTCTAAATTTGTTAATGACATCCCAATGAGTAAAACAATTTCAAAGGGGCTATAACAAACAGTAAATATGGATTCAATATAGATTCACACATAGATCTCCAAATTGAGACAAACCTCTCCAATGATGTCCTTGACCTTCAGTGCTGGTTTTCCCAGTTGATGGGGTGCAGTGGGAGGACTCTGTCCATCCCAGTTATAGAGCTCCTCCACACTCTTGAGGTACAGAAGGGTCTTCAGTCCTATAGTGTAATCTTCTATCAGGGTGTAATCCTGATTATGTATAGCACTGCACACCTGAAATATCAAAAATGAATGTTTGACAAAATAAAATTGAAATTACGGCTCTCTGGCTCACACTTATTCATTTGCACCATAGCTGATTTTATTGAATTTTCAATAAAATAAAAACAAATGTAAAAATAATTACAAAAGCTCTACATTGCTCCAAAAAATGAAATCTACAGATAAACAGACATTTTGATTACAATAACAACCCCCTCCCTTCCAAACTTTGTATATGGAAGATATAATCAATCATTTAAAAAAATGGTGATAAATCTCTGCAGCTTACAATAAACTGTCTTACTATCCTTAGTAAAGACGTATCATGCGTACCTGTAGGACAGTGGCGCCACCTTGCAGGAACTGCAGCCCAGCCTCTGCTGAATCAATACCTCCCGTGGCTAGTATGGGGAATCCTGGCAACTCCCGGGCAATGGCTGTCACCGCCCTGAGAGCGATTGGTCTGATGGCATTTCCTGACATGCCGCCGTAGGTTGTGCGCTGTTCCTTACCAACGTTTGGCCAAGCAACGCCATTTCCTTTCAGTCCCATCAAGCCAGACACTGTGTTTGTGGCTGTTACTCCATCAGCATTACCTGTTAACAAACAATGCACAGATAAACACAAGTTTTCATACTTAATTATTTTTCCCATCATATTTGTAAATTTATTTCTGTGTTTGTCATTACTGGTATGTAATTTTGAAAAAAACTTTCTGTAGCAAAGTTTTACTTTTATTTCTGAAATCATATAGTTTACTTGTGTTACAGTATGAAACCTACTGCTTTCAGAGCACATGAAAATCAGAATTTACTCCAATTAACAATGTTTTGAAACTTATCAATGAAGTCTCTAATTTCACTGCATCAACATTTAACATTCAATAGAACAATGACAATTTATTTTTAAAAAAAATGAGAAAATACATGTATAAATTATTTAAATTATTTACAGGAAAGTTTTACACGAAATCCTGACACCAGTAAACACACCTATAATGAATTCACTCAGATTTTCATTCCCTGAAATTTCCAAACATATCTAATACAAACTTAATGATTTAAATTGTTAGTCCTAAGCAGTTCGTATCCAGTAAAACGGTTTTATATACACGTAATTACCTTCATATGCTGCTTTGGCAATGGAAACAACACTGGTGACATTTGGGGTCAATTTGGCAAAGAATGGTATTTTGACAGCATCTCTCACCCAGCGGCAAATGTTTCTAACCAATTCAGGGTCCTGTATGGTGAAAGAACAATGGGATTTCAAAACTTCCAAATTTGAAAAAAAAAATAGTATGATGAAAAGAATTTTGACTCCAAGTCTCCATATTGCATCCAGTCTAGGTTACAGATTTATTGGCATGAAGGACCATGTCATGTAGTACAAAGATAGTGATGTAGTTTACCTGTCCACAAGCCAGACCCATTCCTCTTTCTCCCATACCATGGGGGCAAGAAAGATTCAGTTCCAGGGCATCAGAACCAGCATCCTAAACACAATGGATTACTTTATTAGAAAAGTTTTCCGTGTTACAGTAAAACAAGACATACATGTACTGTATATGTATATGCATGTAGATGTAAAATTTTGAGAAGTTGGTAAACAGTAAAGATTTTTTCTGATGATTGGACATTAAAACATCCAATTTCATTAAATATCTACAAAAGTTTACCTCAGCCATTTTGGCAAGTTCAGTCCAGTCCTCTTTATTATAGCTGCACATGATGCTGCCTATTACAATCTGTAATATAAATATCAACAAGGAAAAGTACAAAAACAAAGAAAACATAAAACTGTTGCATAGAACCATAAAAATAGAGGTTCCTCTGGAGTATATATTCCTATTTTTTCTCCAATGAAGCTTGACTACAGTTGCAGAAAACATTTGCACAGCAGTCTGTCAGTAAGAGGTTTAAGATGACAACAGAGCTGCCAGGCTTGTAAGCCCTTTCAAATATGAAAGCAACTATACATTACAATCACAAACACTTTTAAAGTCTTAAGCATTTATACATGCCATGAAATCAACCCATAAGAATTGCAATTTAGTTAAGGTGACCAACAGAATTCTTTTTGGTTGACATTTTGCACCTGCTGCTCTATCATTCTTTCATATATATCATAAGTATTCAAAGTATTCATTATTTGTAACAAATTAGTTCCCCCGAGTTCTTTTGTTGGATATTATTTGACCAGCATACATGCATTCTATCCCAGTTTAAAGCTTAAACTTTAGCTAAATTTGAAATACAGATCATCAGACATGATTGATTATTTATTGTTTTACGTCCCACTCGAGAATATTTCACTCATATGAAGACGTCACCATTGCCGGTGAAGGGCTGCAAAATGTAGGCCTATGCTCGGCACTCATGGCCTTTGAGCAGGGAGGGATCTTTTTCGTGCCACACCTGCTGTGACATGCGACCTCGGTTTTTCCGGTCTCATCCGAATGCCCACCCCATTCAGTCGCCTCATACAACACGCAAGGCGATGCTGGGGACCTATTCTAACCCAGACCCCCACGGGTTTCATCAGACATGAGGTATATTCAATTGAGGGCATATTTCACTCACATGTTGAGGGAAGTCCTTTTTGAGTTCTGTGATGCTCTGGCACCAGTAGGCTGCCGTCTTTTCGCTGATCAGCTCAATGTTGAGATAGGATCCTTGTCCCGGTCCAAACATGTGGCCTGAGGTCGTCCCCCTCACAATTCTCGGAGACACATTAGTCACAATATCCTACAGATAAATCAAGTGTAAAGTCTCTTCATTCTATATGTACATGTATATCTTATCTTTCATGACACAGCAGCTTTGATTAAAACATGCAGATGCAACCAATGATCAAACAATATTGTAAGATCACTTGAGAGTAAACATGATGATACAAGTTACGAAGTACCAAAAAAAAAAATACTTAGTACATCTCTTATTACAACTACTGTTAAATCAAAATTGCATGCAGCAATAATTTTTTTTGAAATGTCGTCCACAAGAGGCAGATAAGAACATAATTGCATATGTTATGGTGGATTTGAATAACTCTGTACATGGATGAAAAGTGAAATCACAACTATCAAAAGTCTTCCTCTAGATGATATTTGTAAGAAAAACTGAAAAAGAACTTGTTCTACCTTGTCAAGAGAAAATGTTTTGGTCAATGCGAAACCCCATCCAGCTTCAAATGCGCGTCTGATCATGGTACTGCTGGTGGTGGGGGTGGCACTGGCCAGGCCAAACGGATTGGGAAACTTGATCCCGCACATCTCCACACTGATGTCCACCTGATCAATGGGGGTGTAAAATTTGGGAAGAGATGGAGTGGCAGGAATAGGGATCCCGTGTAACGCCTGTAAAACTCAACAAGACTGCCAATTACACGACCCTGTATGTATGTGTAAGGTTAACTAAACTCTCAGTATCTTCCTCATGATGATAGATCGGAAAGAGTTATATAGAATAAGAAAAGGACAGATGTAATTTTTGATAATGTAATGAACCCTTTTCATTAAGGTGGATCTCTACATCTGTCATAATGGCTGACTTCCTTTCGAAATATGGATGAAAATATCACTATCAGGGTAATAAATCAATTCATCTTCAAATTAATAATGCTAGCGACTAGCTCAGTAAGTTAGCACGCTGCCCTCTGAACTGCAGATCGTGGTTCAGATTCCAGCATGGGTTTTTAATTTTTTTTCAAATTGCTTTCTACGAAACTGCATTTTTGACGAAATTGAGTGAATTTGAAACTTTTTCTTTTTCAAAATATTGCTTCACATATCCTCTATTTTTCATCCACATCAAATTTCTCTGTGAGCTACTTCCACCTTAAACACTATATTTAAACCTTCATACAGCCATTATTTTTTTCACAGTATTCACGGACCTGAAGATATTTGTGGATGTGCCACGATGCCTGTTTTCCATCATTCACAGATTCCACAGTGGTCTGTGCCACCCCTGCTAGATCCCCTCCACAAAATACCCAGGGTTCACTGGTCTGCATGGTCTTGGAGTTCACCTCTGGTAGTCCCCATTTGTTCACCTTGACTGGACTCATCGCCTCAAGAACTAAAATGTTTTAAAAATCATCAATGGTCAATACTGGCATTTAATAGCAGAAAATTCTAGAAACTCACTTGTTACAAAAAACTGTTTTCATTATCACAATATAATGCAAATTATTTGCTTCAAAGTAGTTTATCATCATAAGCTCTAATAAGCACTCTGGAATTTTTCAAATCAATAAATTTTAATCATTGATGGTTATTCTTAAATCATATTATGTACAAAATAATTTGTTTATAAAATTTCCACTGATTACTAACATTTGTTTAAGTATAGTTATATGTTGTGTCACATGAGTCACAAACACAGAAAGAAAACTCTGTACAGATACACTGTAGTTAATATAAAGCATTGAAGAGTTTCTCACACATAGACTCTTTACAGATCTATATACTGTAGTTAATATAAAGCAAGAGTTTCTCACACAAAGACAAAGCTCTCGATCAGGTCAGAGCTTGTTAATATGTACACCCATAGCAAATAAAATTAACATGAATCATTGTTGGGGTTTCCATAAAATCAACTTGAAAATTATGGTATGTCACAGTAACAAAAAAATAAATTCCAATCAACAAGTTACCAAGTATATATAATATGTATTTATATTGCTATAAAGGTATACATGTAAAAATACAGCATGCTATGTTCCCATAAATTTTTAATTTGATATGCATTTCAAAGGTGTTTTTACCATACAAATCAACAGATTAAGCTTTTTTACCCAACGATGCTCTGTAGCAAGTTTGGTTAAAATTGGCTATAAAGTAGTGCTTGAAAAGAAATAAAAAAGTGAAAAGTTCAGATAGCAGACAGATGAGAAACAAACAGGCATACAGGCTGCTTCCAGTTCAGATGAGCTAAAATTCAATTAACGAATGAGATACTACATCTAAATTACAGCTTATAACTATCACTCCACATATTCATTGTCTCGGTAATTTTGATGCAAATTCCCTTCACTGCGTCAAAACTTTTAATGACACAACAAGATGTACCCCATTTCTTGTGTGTGTATGAGTGTGCATGTCTGTGTGTGTGTGTATTAAGGTTGCAACAATTAACCGTGAGACGATATATCACAGTAATATCATGCTACGGTTCGATTCATGACACGTTATACTATTATAATACCATGGTTCAGTATTCTCAATTCATATCGAGTTGAACCATTCAATTTGGCTCTAAAATTATGTTACAAAGATGACTTTCGGGAATGGGAAAACATGGTACTGACCATTTTAATTTTTCTCCCACAACTTATAAATATCCAATATGGGGGCATTTTGGATACTGTGCAAAGGAAGAAAACAGTCATCATTTTCATGTTTTGATCCTTTTGAAGAAAAAAATATGCAGTCCGAATAGTAAGGTGTATAATTAAATGACACCAAAATTTGTATAATTGTTCGTTTATTATCATTCATAGCATCTTAGGAGTATTATGATATATATCGTACCGTCAGGTCTGTGTCATGATACATATTGTATCATGAGACAAGATATCGTTGCACCCCTTGTGTGTATAACAAAACAAAGTCAATCAACATAACATTGTTGTAACAAGGTAAATGTAAATACATGCATAAGAAATGTCTTCCGTTTTGAGATGATAAACCTTGAACCTCACCTCAATGACATCTATATAATGCTAACAAGCTCCATTCAATATGCTGGTGTGAAGAGTCTCAAAGTACATCATATACTCCCCAAAACTAAAAAACATCACTTCACAAACTAGAGGTCCAAGGGCCTTAATGGTCACCTGAGTACCATAGTCTATACAGAGTCTTATATTTGCATTTAAGCCTCATTATGAAGTCTTTTTTGCATATGTTATCATCTTTCAAAATATGCATACAATTCTTACTCAATTACAGAAGAAAAAAAAGTTTGAAGTATACAGTTAACTCTCCAATTATCGCCACTCAATTCATCGCCATTTTCGGTATAACGCCACATTTTTCTAGGAACGTTTTTCCTGGTACTTAAAACTCGTTAAAACGCCAAATTCGCTTTCGCCATTTGCCATGATGTTTTCAGTACAAAAGCCTGTTTCACAGTGTTAATTATCTCGATAAACCGCCATGGGTACCTGTGGTCACCGAAGCGGTAAATTGGTCTTTATCGATCTCCAGTGTCCACCTGTGCAGAAAGACCCCGGTAATTACTGTGTAAAGTAAACACAAAAAAAAAAAAAGAAAAAAAAAAGACTTCATATAAGATGTAATCACATTGTTTTTAAAGTATAGGAAACCCGTTTCAGTTTAGGTACGGCTTAGTCATGGAAGATAGTTCTTTTGAGTTTCGAAGATAAAAAGGAAAGGATTTTATGATGTTTAAACAAATAATCATGTTAAAAATTTTAAGAATAAATTTATTACAGAAAACATTTACATGAATTATATAAGCAAACATGGAAAACAACGGTAACTCTTTTTCTACAAAATGGCGGAAATTCAATTCATCGCCAAATTCGTTATAATGCCAAAGATTCAAAAGAACAAAAGGTGGCGGTTTATCGAGAGTTGACTGTACACATCATTTTAACATTCCCTATCCCTCAACAAGAAAAGAAGATTTCTAAGACATAATACACTTTCACTATATGACCATATCAGCCCTGCTCAAGGCCCTGAACCTCTGGGGCTATGAATTTCACAATTTTGATAGATGGCTTCATGGACATCATAACCATGAATTTAGTTTTTACTCAAATATAAATGGAAGTAGAGAAGATTTCCCCCATGGGTGCAAGAGAACCGGAATTTAAAATTTATGTCCACCTTGTCCCAAAGATGCTTTATAGCAAATATGAAAAGAATCAGAATGGTAGTTATCAAGAAGTTAAAAATGTTCAATTGTTAATGCACAATGAAAACTGCACGTCGATGGATGCAGACCAATTGTAACAGAGTTTACTTAGGTGAAAAATAAATTTTAAAAAACCCATAATAATTATATACAGGTTCTCCATGGGCTGTTATGTGTGGCAGCCCTAAGTTAATTCAGGCTCAGTAATGGTGTTGAACTGTCTTATGCTGGTCTCTATACACAGGGGCTTGATGCTGAAGAATTTCCTTTTGAAAAAGTTTGAAAGGTCTACATACTCAATGTGTTCAATACATTTGTTTTGTTTACTATAGATCTGATCATGGCAAAATATCGTGGATACAAAATATTTGATCTACACGTTTTCCTCCACAGTTAAATTTCAGATGATGGAGAACCCTGTATATTATACCAGTACATAACTAGAAATACTGTAAGTAAAACTCACACTCAAACGGATACCCCCGCCACCCACATATCTTTACGTCAACTTCAGTCAACTGAAGCTGAAAAAGAAGATAAGCCCGGCCACAAATCCATGTTAAAAAACCTATAAGTTTGACCTTGGAGATGAAGGTCAAAGGGTTATACAGAGGTCATGAATGTAATTGATACATCCTTTCATGGTAATACACAATATGCCAAATATAATCCATGTTAGAAAACTTATACTTTGACCTTGAGGTCAAAAGCCAAGGTCATATGATCAAAGGTCACATATAGATCATGAATGTATGCAATCATCCTTTCATATTTGATACACCATATGCAGATATGGCTGCATACGTAAAGAACAAAGAAGTTATGGCTGGACACAATTAACACATGCAGACGGAAGGACAGACAACAGAGTACAGAACATTGTACATGATGTTGCATCCCATGTGCGAATACAGGATGCCTTGGCAAAGACAAATAAGTTATGGCCGGACACGAATTCATGTTAAAAACTGATATTTTTTGATCTTGAGGTCAAAGGTCAGGTACATACAGGTCATCAATATACGCGACACATCGTCTATGTGATAACCATCATGCAAATTATGGTATGCTACTCAAAGAACAAGAAGTTATGGCCCGGACACGATCGCACAAGACAGACAGACAGACGGTACAAGGACAGTAGAAGACGGACGGACAGAAGTGATTCCTATATATCCCCAAACTTGTTTGCGTGGGGTTAAAAGAGGAAAACAGAAATCTGAAACATAAACATTAAAGAATGCAACTTCTCAATGCTTCATAAAATGGGAAAGGAAATCTTTTCCAGGGTCATGCAAATTAGAAAATTAGTTTATATAACAAAAATCTCTGACGAAATTTCAACTGCTCGTTTTTGGCAGCATCAGTTAACATGCGCATAAGAAAATGTGTTTTAATTTTCCCAAACATTCACCGTTATAATAATATAAGACTCCTTGTAAAAATTTCATATCATACCATCTTGTCCGCTAGCATGAACACAAAAGCCGAGATGATGTAGTTGGCTAATTGCGGTATTGATTTTCTTCTATCTTCGTCAGTTTCCTCATGCGGTACCATGTACCGTTCTTGAAAACTCATTCGTGATGACTCCATTTGCTTGACATCACCGTTTCTGGGTGCCAGGATAGGGCAAGAACTCAATTCTCCTCTTGTGTAGTCATCTGAGATGTCA
>CAJDSM010007539.1:0-22833 GCA_903981925.1 Ostrea lurida | reverse complement strand
ATTATGCATGTGCATTCATTGTGAGAGAATTCTCCATTGGCACCAAATTTGTTGACCTCGTGACTTTTAATTTGACTTTGATAATTTACTTGTTGGGATAGCAGATATATTCTTTATTTGGGTAATTTACTTATTCTTTATTGGGATAGTTTACTTATTTTTTACTAGCTGAGATAGCTCATCGGGATAGTTTACTTATTATCCCCTCGCAACTAGTTGTGGAGGGAGGGGATATAGAATCACTGCTGTGCAGTTGTGTGTGTATCCAGAACTTTGTGAGCAAGATAGAAGACACAGAATTCATCAGAGAATCATCAAATCTTCCACAAATGTTGCCCATGGAAAGAGGATTATCCCTGCTGATTTTCAAAGGCCAAAGGTCAACATCACTGTTGACTATATACATTTTGTATGGCCTAGAATCCTTTTGAATAAGATAAAAGACACAGCATTCATCAGAGAATCATCAAATCTTCCACAAATGTTGCCCATGGAAAGAGGATTATCCCTGCTGATTTTCAAAGGCCAAAGGTCAACATCACTGTTGACTATATACATTTTGTATGGCCTAGAATCCTTTTGAATAAGATAAAAGACACAGCATTCATCAGAGAATCATCAAACTTTCCACAAATGTTGTTTTTGGAGAGAGGATGAACCATATTGATTTTCAAGGTCAAAGGTCTAGGTCACTATTGACTGCATCAAAATCTTGTGAACAAGATAAAAGACGGAACATTAATCAGAGGATAATCAATCCTTCACAACTGTTGCCCATGGAGAAAGAATGAACNGCATCGATAAAAGACACAACATTAATCGGAGGATAATCAATCCTTGCACAACTGTTGCCCATGGAGAAAGAATGAACGCTATTGATTTTCATGGTCAAGGGTCTAAGGTCAGGGTCATTATTGACTACTGTTTATAAATCTTGTGTTGTGAGGGGAGGCTACGCTTGCATTGCCTTGTTCTTTGTTGGATAGTTTACCTAAACTTTGTTGGGATAGTTCATAAGGATAGTTTACTTTAACTTTATTGGGATAACTTGTATTCTTTTCTGGGTAGTTTACTTATTCTTTGTTGGATAGTTTATCTATTTTTTGTTGGGATGGTGTACATAATAAATCTTTATTTGGATAGCTTTCTTATTCTCTATAGGGGATCGATAGTTTACAATTCTATATTGGGATATGACTGATTTACATGTACATGGTACTTGAGTATACAACAGTTTGCGTTCTCATTCTTTCATCATGTGGTTATTAGATATCTCGGACAGTAGATAGAGATTCATCTGACTAACTTAGGATGAAAAAATATTAATAGGAAACTACTTACAGCCTATTGAAAGTGTTTGATCAAGTGTGAAAAACTCAGAATTAAAATTGGGATCGTCAAGGAGACTGATGCACAAAAATGTGGAACAAATAGCATTCTCACATCCTGAAGTTAAGTCTTTGTGAAACGAGATCCTTTGCACTTAAAAGTGTCTGTTTGTGGACATGGTAGACTAACTTTTGTTGATAATTTATGGATTATTCAAATTCATGGCTACCTCTCAATCACAGTGATTGGAAGGGGCATCATGCATTACTATTTCTGATCGCCAGTATCTATCTTCTTTTTCAGAAATTTTGGTCATTCATCATTGAATGTTTGTTGCAGTTTTGGTGAAAAAACCAAAACAGAGTCTTCTTTTAAAAAAAAAATTTGTGAAGCTTGATGGATACATAATTGTGATCGATTATGAACGAGAGATATTGGACCATTTTACGGCCAATTACCACTTGACGAAATATCGACAAAAAGGTCGTCAAAAAAGTACTATGTATAGGTGTAAAATACATCAAAGTTTTGTGTACACAGGTTATGATTTGTAATCAAAGACAGGGGTTCGCTGGTGATGTATTAGAAATCAGATTTGCTGGTTTGATTTCTTTCATCTCTTCATATGTTTAGCTTCTGAGGATCACTCAAAGAATAACTTGCGCAATTAGGAAAATTTTATTCCATTATTATCTGGCTTCCACTGACTAGTGAAACTTATTTTGAGAAAACAGGTGTGCATATATGGAACTGATTTCATTGAAGGGCAGAAATTGAATGCAAATATGAAAGGTTTCAGAGGTGTAAATTTTATTGAAATTTAAGTGCACGGCCAGTGTTTGACATTTCAGATATGTATGATTTGAATTCAACTTCATGTATCTGTTGGATAACAATTAAACAAACAAAGGGTTGATGTGGCTTTGTAGTACAAATTTGTATTCGCAATATTATAGTATTGAAAAGTGAATGTTTGCAGGAGCAATAAAATTGGAATCTTTGCGAATTAAATGAAGTTTTAGAAAATCAGATAGCTAATCAAATCAGTTGAATTTTGCTAAGTTTTTATTATGAGGCCATAATAATCTTCTTCAACTTTGCTTAACCCATCCTGGTGAAGGAAACTATAAAACAGTATGAGGCAGCGATGAAAGATGTGTTCCCCTTTATATTTCAAGTGGTTCCCTTGATTTGCAATCATACGTATGTATTACCAATAACTGTTTTTAGTTTGAAATCAATCATTAGAGGCATAACCTGTCAATGCAGTGGCTCCAGTTTCCCTTTGATGTCAATAGCAGCCATGAGGGAGCTGTTGCGACCAATTTCAGATTCTGTTCGCCTCCTTGTGTAGATTCCTCTTCAAGCAGCTTTAGAGTTTTAGCCAGCATTTAGGAACAACCAAGTAATGGTGGCTAGTTTACAAAAAAACCCGATTTCTTTTTTCGGTAAATTTTACATCTAGGCTGTTTAGTTATAGCGATAAGATCATCATATGACAAAAGAAACATGAAATATGGCTTCAGAAAGTAATGCAATCCATGATTGAAAAAATAAAATGCATTTGCTGAATAGAAAATATTTGAGGAAGTTATTTAGGTAAATGTATCAGTACTGTATACGTATTACTGGGTTTTTTGTTCGGGCAGTGTGTGACAATGGAATGTTTGAGATTAATTCTATGTTAAATTGGAAGAAATCAGACCCAGGTTACACCGATTTTATGTCTATCATTTGATATGATTTCACATTCATTACTTTTCAGAGAAATGGTTGAAAAATGTAAATGAAGTGACTGGAGATGAAGATAAAGCAAGGTTTCACCCTTCATTGATTCAGCCCCCTGCTCTATTCAAAAGTTTGGGGAGAGGATATTGACTTGAAATTCAATCGCAGATCTTCCATTCGAGCACCAGCGAGTGCTGTGATCCATTAATAATTTGCTGAACCCCCTCTTCCTCCCAGTTTCATTAGAGGTAAGTTTTGACTGAACCCCCCTCTATACCTTTCCTCAGTTTGCGGCCTTACAAAAGACACTTCGTTTTAATTCTTTGCCAAATTGATTAGAATTAAATTGAACTTTTGTAGATAATCAAATATAAATTCCTCGGTTTCACCTATCCTTGCGAAAACTTGGAAAACCGATCACTTTTTAGTCAGATACTGAGGCAACGATGAAATCATCTGTGTATTTTAAGATCTTGCAGCCTTTGATGTGCAGTTAAGATTTTAATTATGTTTACAATTAACAATTACTTTTATCTTTTTCCTAATGATCGAAACGTAATGATTTTGTCAGGTACAAATAAGTTTTGTGACTCTAGTGTTACAGGGAAGACATTTAAGTGATGTTTCATGTTTCGGGATTTTCTCTCGGCTTTTTTGATCTGACATGTCCATTTTTCTGTACATTACAGAATAATTAATCTTTCTTTTTTTTTAATTCCTGTAATCATGTAATATTTGGAGCCTCTATTATTAAAAAGAAATTAAAGTCAAATACAAATTAACATTTTTGATCAGTTTTCCATCTATTGCACATTCTGGAACTAATTGTGTATCGGTCACGCAATTGTACACAGAAGTAGATTAGTGCAGTGTCAAGTCAAGGATGGGTGTTGTCAAACTTTACAATTCACACGTAAAGGCACTGTATTCCAAGAATTTTTTATGTAAATAAGGTAGTGGAAGATAAAATAAATTGTCATTTGAGGAAAAGCTTCCTCTTTAGGGGGCAACATTGTGCAAGCTAGAATGTGGCATCGTATGTGCAGGCTCTCGGTGGGTATTGATGGATGTGTACACTCTGCATCAATCTCAGCACTATTTGGTCAAAGAAATAAAACCTGAAGTTTAGTGAGCCATGTCTTTTGCAAACTGTAATTATTAGATTGGCTCATTTCAGGGGAAAATAAGCTAGAAATTACAGTGCATGATTTAAGCGATTAGGCAGGTCACAAATCTCCATTCAACGTGACAAAAATGGGTCTATAGAAATAATCATTAATGAGCACTGGTGGAAATCAAATTTCTGAGGACACCTGTGGTTGTGATTTGGATAAGTAGCACAAAAACAGGTGCTTCCTCCGGCTATGCAGTGTTGCTTTAAAATCCCCAATAAAAAAAACTACATATTCATAACAAATTTATCTTCTTCCTATATCTCTTCAATTTTCAAGATGCCGATTTTTACAAATACTTGGTCTTTTGAAAAGACACACAATAGATACTTTAAAACATATTGACAGGTCCGCAGTGAATGGGGGAGATATAGCGATAACGATGAGGTGCCATCAGTGTTCCCTATTGGCTAAAATTCTCAAATTTTTATTTCAGAAATCTTTTTTTCTGGAATGAAAATTGGTTTGGGGTAATAATAAACTTTTACATCAGGGCATAATGTAATAGTGAAAATAGATGGATCAGATAATGGGTGATCAGCCAGAGGTTTGAATTTTGAGTAAAAACATTTTTGCATGATCGAATGATTACATGTTGTTATTTGTTGGTGAAAATTAGCCGACAGGTAGTATTGATGCATTTTCAATGAATATACTGTAACCTGATGTCCCCNCATGATCGAATGATTACATGTTGTTATTTGTCGGTGAACATTAGCTGACAGGTAGACATAAGTATTGATGCACTTTCAATGAAAATACTGTAACCTGACGTCCCTACTAATGGCCTCACACTAATTCAACTGTACATACGAAACTGACAATTTTAAAGATGAATCTGATGTGCATTGTATGGAGATAGAAGCTACTCTGCATGAATAAGAGTTACTTATGAAAATTGAAACTATCATTTCAAGACTGAAGTTTCGGAACACAAAAGTCTGCGATACATTAGTCATTGAATGAAGTAGATAGAATTTAGTACTGTTTTGTAAGTGGAAGTGTAAAGTAGTTCTTTATTTCTCACTGATGGGTATGAGTGCTTTGCAATAGAGAAATTATTCCATTGTATGAGAGATATCAGTGCACACATATATACTTCCTTGATTCACTAGCACCAATAGGCTTCATTTCTTCGTAATGGCAATGCTCCGATATGTAGATGGGGAATCCCTCTCTGTCATGCTAAACGTATGCAAACTATATGTATGTATACCGGTAGTTATATGCAGGATATGATTAAAATAATGTATTTATGAATATTTGCAAGTTGCATTATGGAAAGGTTTGTTTGTTCTACGTCACTTTCAGAATTTTTTTCACTCATTTTGAGTCATATTACGCAACTGTAAGGTAAATTGTGCCTTAAGTTCGACCTATTTGCCTGGAGCCCAGGGAGGGCCGTAGCTAAGAGGGTTCTTTAATGTGCCAATGCTAACCATGATACAGGACCTCAGATTAAGGTCCACAACTTTTATTTATCTGTAATAAATTCCAAGCATTTGGCAAAGGAACAGTCACTACTTTTGTAGGATTGATGCAGCTAAAACAAAAGTGGGATTTGAACCCACAACCTCCTGGACATTAAGCAAAGGCTCTAACCACTGAGCTACCATCAAGATTTGAATTTACTTACTTTGTCTGCAAATTCTCTGTATGGAATTTGCAAAGGAAGTAATTTTGCATAAGAACAAAACACAGAAAACCAAATTGAATGACAACAGTTTTCACCACCCAGTTCAACTTAACTTTAAAATGGGCTTATCAGTGGGCGGATCCCAGGATTTGTCAAAGGGGGGGGGGGGGGGGGCACCAGGTCCGTTTGAAAAAGGAGCCATAAGTTTGTGGTCTGGGATGAAGTCAAAGCGGGGGCCCAGGGGCAACAGCCCCTGAAACTCTCGGTGTTTTAGAGCTTTTAAAGCTACCTTTAAAGGTACAGATAATGTTAGCTAATATAACTATAGATAATAATTAGTGTTGGTCACCAAAAGGCCCCCCCCCCCCCCCCCCCCCCCCCCCCCACCCCCCCCCTCTAAATCCGCCACTGGCTATCTTTTGATAGAAATGTATCACTTAAATCACCCATTCAGGATGAGGGCGAAAATACAACGGTGGTTAAGTTTTTTTGTTATACATACAATAGCTGCTACCAGGTATTTTTTTTCTTCTGATGCAGGAGTCTGTTCATTGCAATCCTTTCAATACACCAACAAAAATATTTGTATGCAATATGATATGTTAAGGTATATACATGTTGCAATGCCAGTTATTCAAAATTTGGTATTCGCATTAACATCACAGGATCAAATTTGAATGAGATCAAATTTTTTATGGTTTTTTTTTTCTTTTATATATAGTTAGAAATTAATAAAAATTTGAACTTTTAGAATTTTTAAGAATTTTTTTTCAGACTGAAATGGGAATTTGTCATAGGATGATATGTTATATAATACCATTAATAATAAAATTGATAATGGCATGATGAGGATGAAGTTTTACCTTTTCCCATCTTTAAAATTTAAATTCCTAATGTGAAAAGTTAAACTTGAATTTAATTTTATTGACAGTAACCATTAAGAAGACTGTCACCAGATCTTGTCTTGTAATTTTATCATACATGTATCCACCAAGCAAAGGAGATGAAAAAATATACACTACCTAAGCAGTGTAACATCAATACCTATAGGGTTCGAAATGTCACAGGTCATCAATTTCTGGGGAGTATTTTGTTATGCCATATCCCGACACCTGATAGTAAAGAATCTTTTCATTCTTTCGCAGTCTTTTGTTATTGTATAGATGGAAATTTGTGATATGTATCTCAGTAGTGAATAAGTTTCAATTCTATTGAATATGATAATAGGATATTGAATATCGACAATGCAAAGCAGACGTCAAACTGGCGCATACTAACACTGTACAGCTTTTGGATCAAGTCGAGTGTAAGTTTTCTTTTTGAAACATTTTATCTAAAAATTTGTTGCTATGTGATTTTTCTAATTTAAGATGACATGCCATTATGAATTTTGGAGGAGATATATATAATAAGAATTCGTACTGATTTCGTACAGCTGTAAGTGTTCACGATTTTATCATTTCTATTACATTTATGGCCGTGTCGACAAATCTCCTTTAAAAAGTGGATTATGACTTTGGACTTTCGATATGGATAAGCAATTGTTGATTGCAATATATGATAAAAACTTTTAAACCATAAATGATTTTACTGGTCTTTACTCTTTAAAAGTATTAAATGATGCTCAGATCAGAGTGCTATTTTTGTTAATTGCTGCTTTTGTAGGGGGTTCGTTGATAATGTTTATTTTCCACGAATCACCCCTCATTGCCCTGGAGCCACCTGATTTTTTTTTCCTGATGATTTTAAGTTGTGATTTAGTGATATTCCCAGAGTGGTTTATTGGTGTTTTTGAGACGCATTGATCTTCAGCATGAAAAGACCTTTCTGTAATTCTCCTTCGCTCAGATAGGTACCTCCTAATAACGACATCTGGGATCAATCTAAAGATATATAAACATCATTTAAACTCCAGTTAAAATTGCCCAATGATTCAAGTAAATAATTATCTTTCTTTTGAAACATAATGAACCCTCTATGCCACATCGGTCATTCTGTAATAAAAAAAATGTATATCTGTCTGAGGATACGTTAAACAGGATCGAATACATAGTAACGGGATCATGACCCTTTGATGGTAAGACAAATTATAGAGCAACTTATAGGTCTAATTATGAAATTCATATTATCAATAGTTCTCTGCGATATATCTGTACCATTCATGGGTTTTTAAGCCTGTGTGTTTTTTGTTCAAATAAAGATATTTCTAAGTGCATTGGTCTCAAAATTGACTTATGAATACGCCATGGGAGGTATGACATTTTTCTTTGATATGAAAGATAAAGTTGAAATTCTTTATTGTTTAAACTTAAAATATAAAGAATATTGACGAGTTAATGTATGCCAGGATTTTATATTTCAATTTTCAAATCGATAATGGGTTTTACTAAATGTCATCAATTTTAACATGATTGAATATATAATCTCTGTAAAGATTGCGAGTTTAAGAACTATATTTGTATTTGGAAATTGACCTGATATCACATGAAAAGAGAGGGGGAGAAAACCCATTTTTGAAATTCTAAATCTGATTCCGGGTTGCCAATGCTCTGGAATGATGGGAAGGGAAACCAATGATAATGACACCGAACATCACACATATCCTTGTTTGATCAGACGTTAAGACTGATTAGGGTTTTCCAGTAGCTTATAGCTAAGGATTCAGACAAGTGGTGCCAAAGTATTGATCCGCGGGGCCAACGGTGTCGCAGTTGTGCATCATCTAGGTAAACTCTCCGATCGTTCAATAGGTGGAGTCAAATAAAATGTTCACGTCGACTCAATAATCTTGGTATCGAAATAATTCCGAAATTGGTTCCTGGCCATCTAATTGGTTACAGATACATTTATTTGAAGACAACTTTTCTTATCAGAATCATTTTAATTGACCATCATTTGAAAATCGTGCTCCCAAAGTTTTTTAAGTCTTGATAAATTACATTTTTGCTGTTGCTTTCTTTTCGACATGTCAAACAGTTCATGAATAATTGTACAACTGATACAGTCAGCTGCCGTGGTTACCAAGAAATTATCCTTATTGTGAGATCGCATGAAGTTGAAGGGAATGTTTTGATGTTGTAGCAAATACTTATCCTGTGTCTTTGGTCTCCTCAGTAATTCTAATCAGTAATGGCTTTGTTAATCATATGCACTGAATTATTATTTCGGGATAAACATACCTGAAATTTTTTCTTAGTAATATCAATAACTGCAAATATATGTGTGTGTTGTTTATTAATTTTGTACCATAATCAAAATGTCTTAGTCAAAGAGGACTTCAGGGTCAAGTTTTTTCTTGATTTCGTGCTTTTTGAAATTTTGACCTACTTTAAGATGCTATACACGCATCATGGGTACTATACTATTCAGTGCAGAATCATTTATTTTTTTCAGTGATGAAGATTTCAAATAACCTTAAAATGTTTGATTGATTGGGTAGAGCTTGTATGCTCGAGTTCCCATGGTGAGACATTTATTCTGTAACACAAAGTAGCAACAGTTTGAGGAAATTTGTACACAAACTGATTCATTCAATCACTGATAAAGAAACATTTTAAAGACTTTGAATAATTGCCACTTCCTGGATTGATCGGACGCATTAGTGAGAAATCTGTTCTGGAATATGATTTATATTTGGGGTCTGTTTTTTTAGTCCTTTTTTTATAATAATCAGGTAGATTTTTATTGATATAACACATCCATGGCTCTGTTTTGTATCAAAAATCAGATTTATAGATGCTCGATCGCCTCATTACATGTACAAAACCTGTTTTAGATTTTGAGGCATAAGATAGTGTTACACTTGTATTTTATGTCTGGTTCCCAAATATGAAGTGGACTTTTGTCAATTAACCCATGGCTGGTAAGCAATCGTATTTTTACATGATGCTCTCTGATCACTTTTGTAGGACTTTGTTGGATTGGTGTGTTGGGTATTAATTTTAATGAACGGAACTATCGAAACTCTTACAAACAAGTTGTCACTCAACAAGAAGTCGCTCTGTGATCTTTTAGCTGAAATTGTGATCAAATTACAAGCTTAACAACAATGGCCTTTGTGCAAATGTTGTTCAGATGAGAGAATATTTTCAGATACATAAGTAAATGTGGCTGGAGTTGATAAGAAAATGCACTCAAACACTTAGTTGCTCTCTTAAGAAGCCCACTACATGATCAGTCAATAGGCGATCCATTGATCTGAGTCACAAGAACTTTCTACCAGTCACATTCAACTGTGGTACTTATCCCATCGAAATTAGTAAATTGTTTAAGTGCGAATTATGAGTTGCCCTTTATTTTGGAAACTTTCAAAATAAAATGCTTGTACTCGTATACTTCAAAATTTCAAATTGTGAAATAACTTTATAGAATGAATATTTGTAACCCAATATGATTGTCCAGCACAGGACTTTGAATTATATGATCATAAGTATTTCATGGAATGAAATACTATTAGTTGTAGGGGAGATAATTTGGAAGAAAAAAATTAATTAAAATACATTTGACATTTACTTTAGCAGTGTCAGACTATAAACCCGTTGATCGGCTCTCTGCAAAGGGTATTTTTTAAAAGTCGAGGGTAGACTGTTAGATACTATTGATTTAGGGTAATCCCGGGTTTCAAGATAATGGGAAAGTGATTTAAATATAAACATTGCTTTTAATCTAGTCCGCATGCTCGTCTAGGGAAGATACCTAAAGGCCTAGGTAACAAAGCTACCCAGCTATCAATTTCCAATCATGTCAAACCACCCAGTCGACAATCAGCTCCAATCAGCTGCTATAGCCAACCATGTTCTAGAAAGACTTGTAGGTGCTGGGGTGTCTGTAATATACAAACACAGTACCTCGTATCACTGATTGCTGAAAGCCTTCAACTTGAGGTGCATATATGTAATTCAGCTTTCCCCAGAAAAAATATAGCACTTGCAAATGAAGTAGTTTAGCTTGTCAATAATGTTCGAAGACATTGAAATGAAAAGTTTTATTAACTTTTGCAATAAAGCAAAAGATTTTCAACTTTAATGTAACATGTATTGTGCATAAGCACTTTCAGAAGAGACATTTGGAGGTCTTCTTGAAGCTATTTTAAGACAGTTATACGTTGCACATCAAGTGTTTTACTAGTGTATATTTTCATGCTCATTGGTTTCATTTAAGTGCATCCAATTAAACTGCAGTAAAATTGACATCGGATTGTTCGATTGGGATGGATACACGCAGTTTTGGAACACTAGCAAAACCAGATTATGGCAAATCTAAACGTGATTAAGGAGAAAGTTGATCGGGGTTTGAAGACTGGCCAAATATACTTCTAAATCATTTTTTTTCTTAAAAGTTTACCTTTTTTTGTGAAGAAAAAAAACTGCTGTCTCTGAAAAAAAGTGTACAAGATTCCTACTAACAAGCAGGTATGTGCTTTAAACCGTTCGAATATCCAGAAACTTTGTGTGAAGTATCGGTTTCATAGTCTGCAAGCAGGTAAGTGACCAAGACCTGTGAAAGTCATTTGAATGCTTCCAACGAGGAAGCAGCATTGACAGCTGATGACATCAATGTTTGGAAACTCATTTGATTACATATCCTTAAAGAGGAAGGACATAATTGAATGCTTTATTAGGATAAGACACTTTATAACTCATTAAGCACAGTAAATGGGGCAGAAGTGATGTTGCTTGCAAGCAGGAAAGACTGGTTTGCAATGTGGTAAGTTTGCTTTTTTTAAGACTCATTATTTCGGTGCTTTAGCTNGCAATGTGGTAAGTTTGCTTTTTTTAAGACTTTACTCATTATTTCGGTGCTTTAGCCGATTGTGTCTTTCCTTGGACTATTGATTACGTTGCATGTGCTGAGGTTTGTATAATAAGTTTATTTGAAACCATTTGATCATGTGACATGCCCAGGTGTGACTACGTAACAGGCCAAATGTGTTGTGTTTCTTCTGGGTTCTCCACCTATCTATTTGGACATTCAATTATACACCTGGTAAGAAAGACAGCAAATGTCAATCAAATAATTAACAAGGTATATGACATTCTCTGTGAGAAAAAAATGTTTAGCTGTCGAAGCTCTTATAAATGGAGAATTTACAAATTACTTGGGGTGAAGGCATCATGGAGACACCTCTATCCAAATTCACCACTTCAGGTTTAAGGGAAAAAACCACCTAATTATGGTAGATGGCATTGAGTGTTACAATTGAATATAGATCCCTTCAATTCAGTTCAGTAGTTTACAACTCCATGAATAAGCAGTTTTTCCTCAAGTGTATGTGGTCAAGAACTTTCTCGTTAGGAGGGATTATAATCTGCAAATACAGACTATCACAAGTAGTATATTGTGAATGTGATGCTATGTCATTGAAAGATCTTTAAATTTTCTTTTTATTGAATTGGGGAAAAGGTTAAGAAACAGTTCGTGATGATCATAAAAGAAGAAACTTTAAAAAGAGCTAGTGTATGATACTTAAAGAAACANATGATCATAAAAGAAGAAACTTTAAAAAGAGTGTATGATACTTAAAGAAACAGTACCGTATATATCAGATGGAGGCATCAATGTGCTGGCATTTTTGTGTCTGCAGTCAGTTTGATCGGCATCCTATTGTAGGGATGGAACAAGTGATCAGAATTTCTATCATAATTCATAATACTGATGTGTTATTTTCTGCTAATCTCTGCTGATAGTGGTGTCTCGGTACTGTATGCCAGACAGCTCCCGTGAAAAACATCAAACGCTATGATAGACCTTGAATAATATCCCAAAACTTGTCAAACCTATTACTCGCGGTACAAGGAAGTGGGGATTATTGATGCTGAAGATAATGGGTAACACTGTATAGTCAATAACATGCATATTTCTAGAGAGGTGGCAGAAAGGGTTTGCCTACCCTATTGAGAAGTTTACAAAGTCGTAACAACTTTGTGCATATTTTTTCTATAATTAACAATAAACTATCTTAGGTTATAAGGAGTTTTTGAAATGGTTAAAAGTCTATTAAAAAGGTAACACATGTTGATTTTTGACTTTCTGACAATGATATTGATAGTCTGCTTGATTGCAATTAAGTCTTGATTGAAAATTAAGACAACAATCGCACACCTGTACACGAAGATTTTGCCAAGGTTCTTTTTTTTGCATTCCATTGTAGTTTGATTTTTTTTTTTGTACTGGGAATATAATATGATGATGTTGGGGATTTTTGTTAAACAGCATGCTATCAAATTTTGATGGAGAGTTGATGGTGCGGGGTATTGAAATTTCTGTCACGTTACTTGTTTGCTTAATGTGCCGTGTTCGTGCATTGTTATCGATAGACAGCGATCCTATGTATTGGCAGGGCAGTAACTATTTCGAGGTTTTGATCTTGAGAAAGGATATCAGGGTAGATCCACGATTATTCAGCCAGGTAAATAAGAGGAATAGAATCAAATTGACAATTCATTGTGAGGGGAAATTGGATATATGTTTTTTCCAAAAATTTACATAAATGAATTGAAGAGGAATATCTTGGTTACATTTTATGTTCGGAAAATAGCAATTTTATATGAAAAGATCACTATCGGGCCAATCTCTTTGTCAGCCAAGTTATAAGGATATTTCGTAAGATACTGGATGTATTAACAACGATTATATCTCTCAAACAAAACCGAAGGTAGACTCTAGGTAACAGTTTACACCAAACTTGGCTTTTTCAGTTCTTAAACGATGGCCTTTATTATGATCTGATGTGCCAAGGCAATCAAACAGAATCAAATTCACATCAGATAAGAGTCCATTTTATCATGTGTTTTATAGCTAATGGCTTAAATGACAAATTTACATGATATTTTCTCAATTTGTTTGATAGTCCCTGTTGTGTGAAGTCAGGCATGCTATTTCTTCTGTGATAATTTTGATATTGGACCCAATTTTTCCTTATCAAAAAAATCAAGTAGATATCAAGAAATTTCTTTTTTATATTTCTTTTGTCATCTTGCGTGATTACCTGCAGATGAAAAAATGCTAAGATTTCTGATACAGTATTAAACTTTTTAATGTTGTGAAACAATGTGTCATAAAAACCTCGATTTGCCTGCAGATGCAGATTATTGGGAGTAAATGGTGTGAAAAAGATGCACGATGCCACAATGAAAAAATGCAACGTTTTTAAATTCTGAAAAAAAATTGCAGTGTTTGATTTTATTTGCAGAAAGAACTTGACATCACTGCAACAGAACTGGCCAACAGACAGGACGAAAGTGACCTGTCCAGAAAAAGACTCGTGGATCAGAGCAGGGAATTCAAGAAAGGCACTCCGGAGGTAAGGTTCTCTATATTAATTGGTACGGTAATTAAAATCGTATGTAAATAAATGGTACATGAAAGCCACATACCTGGCAATACCATTGACAATGGAAATCCCTCGAGACGAATTTTAAATCTTTTGTTTTTGTGATGTGATTGTTGTTTGAACTTCCCATGTTTGAGCGTTAAAAAAAAAAGTATGAAATGTCGCAGACAAGCATTTCTTTATTCTCTGTAATCGAGATAAGCTTGAGTGATAATCAAAAATCAATAGTGATCTGTGTATTCTGACATTCTTAACATCAGAGGATTTCTTGTGGATAGTTTTCCTCTGCACGAAAAAGGTGTGCTTTCTGTGTAAATACATTAGTAGCCAAAGTTATTGAACCAGCTTAGATATTTAACCCTCTAATTCCCTGGGGGGAATATCTTTTAAACTATTGATTGATTTCAAGTAAATTGGTAGACCATCTGATTTCGAGTAAATTGGTAGACCATCCTATGNGGGAATATCTTTTAAACTATTGATTGATTTCGAGTAAATTGGTAGACCATCCTATACTAGAAGCACCATAATGAGGAGGTATTAAGGTGAGCAAAATAGGACTTGGTATTAAATATTTAAACTTTTTATACTTGATGTTAGCTCCGATATATACATGTATCATGATGCAAATTGCATAACTATAGCTTTTGTTGAATTCCATTGTTATAGTAATTTTCATCATTATTTTTTCATAATTAGTGAATGCGTGATTAAAGAAAACAGTAATATTATACAATTTTATAGATCTTTGATAGAATTTCGAAATTGATAAAGCAAGGCATCATGTGATTTAAAGATTTTAGTCAGTATTAGAATCACATACCCTTTAAAATTCAGCTCCATTGAAAATTTTGTGTTGTGTAGTGTGAGGGTATCAGAAGCTGGTTGTAGCACCTGTGGAATGCTGGTCTGAGGGACCTCTCCAGTTTTGTACCATACCCTGTATTTCCTCTTCATATTTATTTGATGCATTGACAGTAGATTTTTTGACACTCTACTTTTCCGAGCAACAGAGCTGGTAATTTGTTTGAAATTGATTGGCCATGTCAAATAGTTCTTTTGGTCGTTCATCTGTATGGTAATAGATTCTGATGGAGTATGTCTTAAAAAGTGCACCATGAGATTATTTTCAATCAATTCTAATTTGAAAAATTAAGCATATCAATTTGAAATGAACTTTTATTGCCTTATTGCAATCTGTGAAATCCAAATGAATCGTGTGGAGCATCAATCAAATATTTAAATGAATTTGGTAAACAGCTGATCACAACTTTTAAAAAATTCATTACTTGTTTTTAAGTGGTCTCTGTGTGTGCACATGTATATGTTGTGTGTATGTGAACTGTACACGCATGTAAATATTTACATTTTCAATATTTTCACCTTTGAAATTTCTACAAATTGCTATGATGGCCATTTCATTATGAATGTATTGTGGTCATAATTCGGTTTATATTTTGACAGAAAAGAAAGTGAAATTTGTATTATGCAAGAAATTAACTTCATATTTGAAAATTCATGCAGGTGTGAACTGCAACTACTTATCATGAAGAGCTAACACGCTTCATGTTGTATCTCAGTTCATGATCATCCTCATGTATTTTCAGAAATAAAATTTATTTCTTAAGTAAATTATACATGTATATCACCTGTGTATAAACCACTTTTACATGTTTGATCACTTTTACGATATTGGAAATATGTCAGAGCAACAAGCATTTAATTTGTAAATTTTAAGATTTGATCAAGAAAGTTTGCATGAAGGTCTTTGTTTTTCGTCATATTAATAATTGTTAAGAACATGAATATACTGACAATTCCTGATTATACATGAGTAATTAACATTGGAGTTGATTCATGAGAAGCCTTGCTTTTATTTATAGATCACTATTATTTTGTTTAGAATTAATCGTTCAGTTAGTGGCACAAGGGATTTTACAGTGTTGAATATGGTGTGATTTCACCAAAGTAACTACTGTACTTGTGTGAATGAGAAGTCGACCTTTGTTATTATACAAGTAGTTCATATCGGTTTGACATCNAATGAGAAGTCGACCTTTGTTATTATACAAGCTAGTAGTTCATATCGGTTTGACCTTGTTCATGACATGCTGGTTGTGTGAGGAGTGAACTTTAGTCGTAATCGGATTCTCTGATCGATACAAGGATGGGGGGGATGTGGCCAAGCCTTGGAAGTATTGACAAAAATAAACTCACAAATTTGTGTAATTGAAAAATTCTTTTGCTCAATAACCACATATTTTTCAAGACACTTCAATGATTCATTTCAAATGAATCAAAAACCAAAGAGAAGCCATTTTTTCATCCATCAAACACAGATTTTCGACATAAAAACATTGGCACTACCCATATTGATTAAAACGAAAATTGAAATGGCAGGAAAATAGTTGCATGTATATGAATGGTTAATGACCCTATCAGAGGCTTCGACATCTGTTACATATTATAGTTTGTATTAACTTGGCGAGGACCAGTCGCCTGGCTTTTTCTTTGACTTTGGTTCATTAGGATAATGATATCTGTTATAGAACTTTGTGAAGGGAGGAAGAAAAAGTATCAAGTGATTAATTCCCACCAATAAAGAGATCCATTTAAGATTTAAGGGGATTAGAAACCAAAAACTGTGAGCTTATATCATTTCAAAAAAACTGGTTTTGAAAGGCTCTACAAATGTTGAAATTCAGCATCTGTAAGGGTTACCTCCCTTTAAATTAGCACATGTGTCAAAAAGTTACCTCGGTGTAAGGAATTAAAAGAGAATTAAATTTTAATGAATGTTTTTGATAATTCAACAAATCAGTCATTGCGTGACTCATGTCGTCTGCTTCCACGTTTCTGATGATGAATTCCAATGGGCAATGGCTGACGTGAGGAACTCTTGAGAAGAAAACCCCGCAAGACAACAACTGTGTGATCTTTGACACCCTCTGCAATCAGGAGGCTTAAACTTGATCCTATATGCATGATTTCATAAATAAAACTTTGTGGCTTTAACTGAAATAGAAATATGACAAATTCCCATTCTGTAATCTTTAACGTTCACGAAAAGTTTTATTTTTGTTTTTAATGGTAATAAATAATCGAATTAAAATTGTCAGAGAGAGCCATGGCAAATGTGTGGAGTTTTCAACTCTCAGTCTTGAAATAATTTAGCAAATGACATCTTGACGGGAAATAATCTCAAACAACAGTCCTATCTTGAAAGATGAATGGCATCAGGCTCAGAAATCGTCTCAGCATTATCGCTTGTAATTTACCATTAAACTAAAGAAAAAGATAGGCTTAAAGAATATATACTTATTACACGTAATTGATTAGATTCGGTGTAGCCATTCTGGCTTATTGATGATTCAACCCTAGCTGCAGCTGTTTCTTATTTTCAAAATCTTTTTGGGGGAAGCTATAAAATTAGTCTGCAATCATCAAAAATGTTTATCAATAGATGGCTGGGATCATGACTGGTGACTTTATTGGCTTGGCAGTCTGAAGTTTCATTTAGGGGGGAAAAGTAACTCTTTCAGTTTACCTTTCCTAATTATTGGTGTAAAGACTGAAACTATCTCGGGCCCGCTTAGATTCTGTGGTGGATGGAAACATGAAAGTGTCAGCATTTCCTATCTGCAAGGAAATAAGAGAGGCAATTACCCATCGTAGCGTTATCATGCCTTATCAAGAGAAAAAAGTTGTTAACAAATGAATTGTACATATAAGAAGTAATTGCACTTAACTCAAAGTAGCTATGACCTCATTGTGTGGGTTTAGCAGAAAAATGGGATGGAAAAATATGCTGGACAAAGTAAATGATCAGTGGAAAATAGGGATAATTAATGATTGTGTCACCATGCAGGTGGGATCGTTATAGTACCTGTGTGTTTTAGGAGATGCAGTCATCTGAAAGATTCTGAGTGTATGATGGATCGTGCAATGTCTGAACATAGATATTACCTGTAATTGTCCACAGCTACGACTTATTGTTTTAACCTTTCAGCCCCTTGTGATTTATTGAGCAGGACAAATATGTGCTGTACTTTCAGATTTCTGTGCTCCAGCACAAAGAAATCTTTCACCTCAATTATTAGTGACAGGTGCCATGAAGCAGAAACTCTGCTTGTGCCAGTTCAGTTGACCGGTCATCAACTTGCCATAAAGTTTTGGGAGTCATTAATGAAACCTGTACAAAAATTTGTTATTTTTCAATCACGAAATTTTAATGTGAAATCTACCCTTTAGATACCACTATGGTGACACAACCAAGCACTAGGGTGATATCGATACACAGGTCAGAATAGATTTCGCGTAAATATAAATTTCTGACCATCAAACAACAAAGTCGTTTTTGGTGACACTCCCCCTTATTTACATTCTGTAGTACAACTTTTCTTTTCTTTTCTTTTCTTTTTTTTTTTTTGGCTCAATGCTCTGAGTTACCCACCTTTGACAATCTCCATCCATCGAACGCAGTGATTGGGTGATAAAAACATCTGATAGGCGTTTGATTGTTCATGGGACTGATGTACACAATTATTTTATCGTAAGAAGATATTGTCTATAACTGCAGGAGAAAAAAAATACATCTCTTTCCCCAATGTTTCGTCAGACTTAATTACATCTGCCTTGTCTGTAGAGAACGGCTGTAGATGAGGGGAAGAATTGAAAGACCCTGATTTCCATCAGATATCCCTCACGATTCGATGTGTCTGTCTCAAGACATCTCTAGGATGTGTTGGAATTTTGTGTCACTGACTCCTCGCTCTGTTATCAGGACAAAAGGCTTTGGAGAAACTGCAGACGGAGGGGACCGCATTCCTTTGTTTTATTTCGTGGGTGTCATGTGACACCAAACATTGATATTGAATATTGAATTATGCAGTTTGCGTCTCCCCTAACATTGAATGTATACAAAAGTTATCTAAGTGGAGGGGAGGATTTTAATTTCACTCGGATAAAAGAGTTTCTTGTACGGAGTGCCTGTAGTTGTTTCGTGTGTAAGTGGGTGTCTCACACTTCTGAGTGTTTTATGTAACGACTTCTGAGAAAGTGATCAGACTTATTGATGCTGATTCATGTGCTTTGATTTTAGTGTTTATTAGATTGAAATTAGAAGAGAAAAAAAAAACTGAGCAAAAGTAAGCAGGACCATATCACTGGATTTCTCAATTTTGTTTTAACTGTAGTATATACATGCTAACAATGTTATATTATTGTAAGGGTAAATCATAGCAAATTTCTGTTTTTCAGGACATAAGAAAAATTGTAGCTCCATTACTTAAAAGTTTCCAGGCAGAAGTTGATTCCCTGTCCAAACGAAGCAAGGCAGCCGAGGCAGCATTTTTGTCCATTTATAAGAGAATTATCGACCTTCCAGGTAAGCCGTGCAGTCCTCTGCCTTCAGCATCGGTCATTATTGATGCAGATGGGTTAAGTACTTGAGACATTTATTCTGCATACATGCTTCAGTGGTGTAACTACGACTTGTGGTTCAGTGAATGCATCGATTACACCTTGGTCTCTTACATGTTGGGAAAGGAGGGGGGAGGGGATCTGATAATTAAAATGTGTGCTTTTTTTCTATCAAAATGATTCACCAAGATTTTAAAGTAGTTTTATAAAGAGAAGTGGTTGTAGAATACTCAGCATTTTTTAGTGGATACAAGAGGGTGGGGAATGACAGTTTCCCGTCATCAGGAATATAGTATTTCACAATCATTTATCTATACTTCTTTAATGGCTTCCTCCATATTGACCAAATTCCAATGTTCCTTTGTAATTATTTTTTTTTTAGTATTTGCTGCTGACTCAATGTATCAAGCCATGATATTGTGGCACAAAGTCCTTGTTTTCCATGTGTTGATCGCTTGTCTTTCCATTACCAGACCCTGTGCCTGTGTTAGAATACGCACTACAGATCCAGAAGAAAGCTCATCGAGTATCTGATCTCGAGATCGAAAACAAGCAACTAAGAGACACCCTTGAAGAGTACAATCACGAGTTTGCAGAAGTTAAGAATCAAGGTAAAAAATTCAGTGGATGAAGAAATGCGTAATTTCGTGTCTTATTTTTCAAAAATATTTTTTGTTGTCTCTAAAAAAAATTTGGGACAATTACTATGGCTAATATCTCCAAATTTCTTAATTATGTAAGCTTTTAACCCTTGAACCTCAAATATTAGATAGATGCATGTTATTAGTAATAATTCATGTGACATTTTCCATTGTTGCTCAAGGTTGTAATCAACCCTGTCAGTAGTTATTAAACATGCTATATGAAGCAGAATTGAATTCACTGCCTTGTCTGGCTGCATGAAGGCAAAAAACTGAAACAAAGAATCGCAGAATTCAATATTTTTCAAATGTTACAAGTGAGAATCATTTCCCAGTGAGAGCATGACCTATTAAAAGAAATCAACTGTAAAGTCATGAAGTTTGAATAACACTCTCTTAAAAATCAATATGGTATATGGATGTACAGTATCAATCTCCCAACTGTAATCTGTGGAGCTTATTGTATGATACTGTTTAAGTCATGTGTTGATTTTGTCAAATCTGCTGTTGAGATATTGAGAGGCATAATCCACAAAATGGTGACAGAGATTTAAAACTTGTACCAAGGGAAACGTTTGAGGGAGGGACAGTGATAATAAAAGGAAATGTTGAGGGAGGGACAGGCATAGTAGAAGCTCCTCCCTCCCTTGTACCGTTCCTTATAAACACCCTAACCCTGCACCAGTATGTATAGGATTTAAAACATATAAAAGACTTGAATTTTCTATTGTTCCGAACATACAGGGATTAGCAGGGAAATGGGGTATAAGATACTACATTAAGCTTTAGGATAGGCTTGTTAAGACCAGTTTCATGACGACAAATTTCTGATAATTCATGCTTTTTGCAAAAGATGCAGAATCTTCTCCATTAATGCTACATGTATCTATTGGGGAAAGCTGTTATACAGTTTATTTGTGTATATGTTTTTAGGCAGTAAATGTGTTGGATGATTTATGAATAGTCTTCAGTATGCTGTAACTTTTGTAGAGGTGACAATCAAGCAGCTGAGGGATCGTCTGAAGGAATGCGAAGACAAGATCGAGGCTACAGCAGAGGTAAAAAGGGGGGAAACTCTTGAAATCAGACCATAAAAAGATCTCTAATACACTGAACAGGAAAGACGATGGCAATTTTGCTGGGGGAGGCTAGTTGTCCTGATGACAAATTTGACTTTTGATTGATAAATCAGGCATTTGAAGAGATTTTAGTAATTATCAATTAATCAAATGTTTAATGAACCAATAATTTAGATCTACCTTTAAAGGAGAATGGCCAGTCATCCATCAACTGCTAACGAGACGAAATCAATCGTGAATGTTTTTTATCAAACTTCGGATTCTCCTGATGTTTTTAAATCAAGTAAATTTCTTTCTATGGCATCTATTGTCTGTTGTAACAAGTTTCAAATAAGTATAATGATTGTGTCCTCTGTGGTTCCAGGGATGGTTCATGGAATTTGTTTCTGATTTATACTTCAGTAATATTCATTAATCATGGACAAAATCAAGAGGATCAGAAACGAAAGTCGATCCTCTCTCAAACATTCATTTTAAAATACATAGCACCAAAATATATATTGTTTTAGACCTTGTTTTAAAATGAGAAATTATAATATCCACATATCCTTAATCTAAATAAATTTTCAATTAATTGAGAAAAGTTGAGATGATGAATGATTTTGCCAGTTTGTAACTACGTAGACTTGGGCTATTATACATATGACTATTCATTTATTGTCACAAACTCCTCTCTTAACTAGTTCTCATTTAATGAAAAATTTGTGTCCATTTTACACTGAGGTGTCACTTATGTATATATTCATAATTTAGCATTCCAATTCCTCTGTTTTTTTATTTCTTTGCATTATGTATTAATAAAGTTTACTGTTTTTCAAGTTCTTTCTTTAAGCTACCCATTTTTCAAAAATCATTTACTATACATATTTCCTGATTTTCATGATGTAATTTTATTGTAAAGTGTTCACAGTGGAGTGGTGGTCATGATAATTAGCGTTTGAATTAGTTAATCTGAAAAAGAAAATTTTAGGGGATATATGGATGAATTAGGATTTGTGCAATCAAAATGAAAAAAAAAATTATGATAATACTTTTTTAAAAATCAATTTTGAAATTACACTGAATAACATGTTGAAGATGAATTTATGAATAAGACTTTGTTTTTTAAAAAAAAGTGTGGATTGTTATTTTTATATATCTGCAATCCCAAATTTCAACATCGATAATAATCGCACAATTTTACTGAAAGTGAAGGTGAATATGAGTAGCTGTAAGATTAATTAAGAGATGGGGAAAAGTTTATACTTTGATAAATTAACTGCTCTAAAGTAAAGAAAGAATTTAAGACCAAAGTGTTTCCAGTGTTTGTGACAAATTCGGTGACAGGTTTTAGTATTGTGACAATGTTCTTCCAATCGCAGGAAATGTTTGTCAAGCTTTCTCTTGTATTTTCAGTAATCAATATGTTCACAGTAACACTCTTAGCTGTACAAAACACTGTCTTCTCTTGGGGAGGAATTCAAAGGAAAATTGTGTGTTTGTTTATATGAGCTTT
>CAJDSM010007538.1:58-16458 GCA_903981925.1 Ostrea lurida | reverse complement strand
ATGTTTCTATCAAATTCAACACCCGTTTGTTGGGGAATTGTATGGGCATTGTTTCTTTTTAATTCTGATACCAGTCTATAGAAACCAATTTATTCAAAGAAAGTCCTTTCAAAATTTGCGTGCAGATAAGTGGCTGGATTTCTCTGCAATATTTTATTCGAACGGAGACAAATAAAGAAAAATAGGAGTCACACAAATCCTCCATTATTTCTGTTCTCTTTGCAGCCATATGTGAACCTTTGACATTTTCACAAGAAACTCTATCCTCAAAATATAAAATGGTAAAAATATTTGGCAGACAATTTCTCCCATCGATCAGTATCATTTTCCGAAAATTATGGCCACCAAAAAGAGAAAAATAATCTAGCCTTATAAATCAAAATACCAGCAAAACAAATTATGATTATGAATTATAAGAAGCATTGGCAGATTTTGGTTAATCGTCCACGATTAATTGAAAGACAGTGTCGCGACTCGCACGTAAAAATCATAATTTGTCGTCACTAATTAAATATCGGTAAATGATATTTAGTACTTCATGCTAACGTAAAGCACAAATAGTGTATCATTCAATATTTTTACGATCTTACATGGAAGGGGGGAAATTCATTGATATAGCTGAACTCTTGTGTATATGATAATGATCTGATTCAATACAGGTAAAAGTATAAAAGATGCAAAATCCATTATTATGTATTTAAATGGTTCCGCGAAGAGAACTAGTGCAACACCGCGAACTGCACTATTCCATGTCCTATTTTAACGCTAGCGTTTACACTACATACCCTAAACAAGCAAGTGCTCGCTTTACAAAACTAACAGGAAAATTCACGAATATCTGGAGATCGATAAAGGTGATCTAATTTATCTGACTCACATCTAACAATCACTGTAAAGAAACTCGGTTTTAGTATGAGAGGACTGCGGGGGAGAAAGTTTGTCTGGTTCCAAGAAAACGTCGTTCCTTCGCAAATATTCAGAGCATGGTTTGTAAACAAGAATTTGTGAGGAAGGGAACCTTGTTTAGGTACCTCTTGTACTTTGACATGTAAACAAAATAGAGTATTAGATATAGTATTAAACTTTTAAAAAATGCATGGTTATTACGCAGACAGGGATTCCCATATTCAAATAAGGGTTTTTAAGTGGCGTATTTTAATTGGATTTGTCGAGGATATTAAAACCTGCGTACTGTGAAGAACTTTGCACTCCATGCGTTGCAATCCTAAATCAATCCCATTCTCAATTTCCGTAGTTATATGCCCATTTTGTATCTCTGAATTGGACTGGACCCGTTCCAGTTTTTCATGGGGTGTAGATTTGATGGTGGACGTGCATCAATATCTGTCCATCGGCCAAGCCGATCCTCAGAAGGAGGGGGAGTGTTCCAATGGTCAGTAAGGAGACTGTTGTAAAGTGTTTCATAGATTATTTCTTTTGTAAATGTGGGTGTTTTTTAGGTTTCTTTCAACAATTCCAATTTTCAGCCATGCAATGCAACCATTCTATTGCACGGTTACTTTGTCTGCTACTTGCTTCCCACAGTCTACAGATTTATGATGAAACAAATTTTGAAATGATAATAGAAATACATGTATATAACATTTACACCGCATATCATCTCTGACTTAAAGGGTGTTTGTTTCCAAATTTTGCGCATGATGTTCGCTGTTTTTTGTTGTAATTTCTCTATGGAATAATTTTATATCTAATATTTCCTTAAAAACCTTTTAACAAAATTACTAAAGGAATTCCAAGTACAATCATGCTTTAAAACCCGGACCTTTATTGGTTTACAACAGGTCTGGATCATGTAATCGTACCGAACAAGGCAGATATACATATGTATTCCGGTATGAATGCGAATTTTGTCTATCGATGACGGCATATCCCAGAAACATCGGTATATAAACAGCTATCAATAACTTTTCGATTTTTAAAATTTAAACATGTTTCAAATTTGGGAGAAATCTCAAACTTCGAAAGTTTTTGTAGATCAAATTGAATTCTAGATCATTCGTTCTAGATTCAGCTTGATCTTTTATATTGATTTAAATAATGAAATTCTTCAGTTGTTTAGTTGGCATGTAACATATACATTTAATATGACTAATATATCAACATTTCCCAATGTTTCTGATAAAGTTTAGGCAGATGATCACAATTGAGACACAATCTGCACTGTCAAGGACACCAGTGGTATCTGAATTTGAAATAATTATCCTTTGTAATCCCATTTGTGACTGATGCACTTGCATTATCTTTTGGAGAAAGGCGTAGAAGCTTTGCTTAAACTCCGAGAATCAAGATTTACGATTATTGTTGCGTGTGATTAAGTTACGTTCATCTTTATGTTTGGAAGCCTCGACGAACGCCCCCGTCCCGAGAGTGTAAGGCCCTACTAAATAAATATATGTTTGACTTCACTGTTGGCTAAACAATCAGATCGACCTTCAGTTTGGCTATTCGAAACCGTTGGTCAAAGTTAAGCACGACCTTGTAGCCATTCCACGATTGAGCAAAGACAAAATCGTTGGCAAGACAAGGCACGAAAGTCAATGATTTTGTATTATATGTTTGTTACTTGACAGTCTATGACCAATTACAATTCCAGAAGGGATGGCGTTTTGGCTGCGGGCAATTTAACGTTGTCAATTCTCTGATTATCACCGTTTTTGCAATAATTATTTTGGATGTGTGCATGGAACATGAAGAGAGAGAAAAGTCTTCACATCGCGTGCCCAGTCCCTATTTGAAGGCATGTCAATCATTGAGCGTTCGTGGTTCCCCATATATTCTTGCCTATTAACGTATGCACAACGGCCCGGGATTTTCTATCGTCATTCGAAAGATTCAATTACAAAAGACCGTATACAAATGTTATTGAGATCGATTGCTTTCTTTAGATATTTCCATTGTGACGTCAGTGATTATTTTGATGTCACAACAAAACAAAATTGCGAAATTTTGTTTCTAAAAAAAACTGTATGATAGTATTTTCGAAGAATAAAATTATAAACGTCAAGCAGAATTCCGAATTTCAAATTCAGTCGCAATAATAGAGGCGCGTGAAGAGATTAAGAAATGAACTTACATGTAATCGTTGACAAGTTTACACGATATAGCTTGCGGTTTTAAGGTGTCACACCGGTAATATATATACGAGGGTTGTCCCAAAAAGTCGCGTGGACCAATGTCGGGATAATCGTTTTATTTAGTAAAGAAAAAGATTAACTTGCTGAAATTTCTATCTGGCTTATATTTTGTACTACTTTGTATACAAATTAAATTTTTTCATATCACAAAATGTTACTTCTTTCTTTCAGAAAATTAGTTAACATTAAAACAAAAATACCAATAAACACCTTAGGTTTCATATCATTTGCTCGGTATTCATACAGTTATGGTCGTCTTCAATATTCATTTTAGCAAGTACAATATAAAGATTGTGTCTGTCCGCAACGTTTTCAAGTTTAGTTAGTTTGGTCCCCGATATGCCATGTTTACCATGTTTTACTCTATTCAAATTACCCAACGATCTGATCAAGGCACATTCCCTCAAATCGCTCACCAGCCAATGGAAACTTAGTATTTCTACAAAAGAAAACAGGGGAAGCAAATAATTCCATACCGACTCTGCGTCCCTCTATTAGCTCCTTCCAAATCAAAAAATTGTTTATAACCCACCCTTCAAGTGTGTCGTCTTATTACGATCATTAAGTTTTTAGAAAATTAGGCAGGTCTAATTCTGAGCTGGGTTAATTTGAATCTTGCTCTTTTACGTAAGAGTCTAAGGAGTTTTGAAACGAGTAGAATAGAATCCTGGTGTCGAAGTCCGATAACCTCGGAAGGTTCTAACATTTGCATTTCAGCCAATGTCATGCGCCGGGACCGTAGTGGCATGTACTGAGATTTATAATATTTTTGTCTAGACTAATCATATTTACGCTAACATTCCGTGTGATCTGATTGGTGGATATCCGTTATCGCGGGACCTTCCCGTTATTGTAGGGTCGTGAGCTAGAAAAAATATACAATAACCATGACGGGGTCTTACACAACCTTAATTTGATAACTTTATCTGATGCGACCCGAGACAATTGTCGTATGGTCTGCCCTGCTTAACATTTGTGAGAATTGAAAAACCATTCCATTACAGAATGCCTTACAGGTACCGTTATATTAAAAATGAAGGCGTAAATTTCTCTGCCTCAAGTGTGATGACGGGCTTACGCACTTTCAAAACGCCAGTAAATAGGCAGGAGAATACATCAATAGATTCCCATCGTTGATATAATAATAGTCAATGCAATTAATATACTATTATGAAGCTATATGCTCTGTTCAAATCAGTAAACCCTAATGATATCATTTAAGATATAACTTGTCCACTTTATCTCTATTGTATTCGTGCAGCCAACATGATGGCTCATAGAGCACTCCTTAATCTGAAAATTTCTCATTTATTTGCATATGATATTTCTTTTAAATTTTACACTTTGTTTGAATGTAAGTTAAGTTATTAATGTAAAAAAATCTTTTGTGATCTGGTATGACTAGTTTGGAAATTATGAACATTGTCCACGACACTTTTGGGCAACCCTCGACAAAGTTATATATATATATATATATATATATATAATTTTTATCCATTATATATATTTCATAGAGGTAAAAAAATACTCATTAAAAAAATCAGATTTTGCAAATTAAATACTTATGCACCAAATACCGCAGCCGTAAATTTTCTGTCAAACCGAGCTTGTAGCTGTGATCATAAGAAAAAAACAACACTAACAACGACTATTCCATTTTACCAACAAATAAGATTCACGTGTTTTTCACGTGTGTAAAAGCTCCCTAGTGCACCAGGGGTACGTTCAGTTAGCACCTTTGTTAGACATATTGATTATTTCTGACAAATTACACAAACTTTCTAACAAGAGATACAACAATTATTAAATGGAAGGCGGATAGAGGGAAAATGAGAAATTCGCCAGTTCACTTATAACTTTTTAGGAAGAATTAAGGGTAGACATAGTTGAAGTGGTTTCAAATTACTCTCGGAAATTAGTACTTCCGCTCTTCTGTATATGCTTTTTATTTCATTCGTCAGAATCAATTGACTTTAGTTGTCGCTCGTGCCCATGTTGTGCGACTATGGGCCTCAATTAATGAACATGAGTGATTTTTGTCTTTGCTTGTACTCGTTTAGAATCTTTATACAGTTGAAAATAATTTATTGCGCATTGATAATTGTATGCAGGAAATTTAATGTCTTTTATGGGACTGCTTGAAACCAAAACTGCGCAGGCAATGTGCTCTATGACTAGTAAGTTTTTAATTATTGAAACTTACATATGTTATGTGTGAAATGTTCATTCATGGAAGAGCAGTCACTGCGAATTACTTACATGTCTTGTGACAGTGAGAACATTGTTATCTAAAAAGAGAAGTTCATGGCTATCCGAATCGTGCCCTATCCTACCTCAATAAAACTATATTGACACCAGTTACTTAAATTTCCGGTAACTCTTTTGACAGTCATTTACAAACGGCAAAGGTCTATTGATGTGATGGCTTTCTTGACGTGTATTTATGTAACATCTCCATTAAGATATGAATTTGATTTCAACGCGGTCGGATCTGGATGTGTCTTAGGGGAATGCTACTTCAAGCAGACACTATAAGTTTGATATAACAAAAACAAGTTTCACCAAGAAAATAAGATATTTATTTGAACAGGAAATCATAAAATAATTATATACCCCTTTATTGTGCAGACTTATTTTTATAGTTAGTCGGATCCACTGGGAAGGTCAAGCAATTTGTTCAACAACTGTCTTACTCGGAGATATAAGACAAACAAGGACACTTGCGTGTGTCCGTTCGAACCTTGCATTATAGATTATTAATCCAACCAAGTCATTATTTTCATAATTAAGCCCATTTGATATATCCAGACGAACTCGAAATTAAAGGACACCACAGAATCTTGAACGGCATACATTGGTCATCTGGTGTCATATTTGGATATTTTACTTAATATTGACTCTAATGGGGGCGTTCGATCGAGGGATCCTTTCCAAACCCATAAAAGCCGTTACTGACAACTACATTATATTTAGTGGGATATGACTTATAAAAACTTCTGCAATTCGTAACGACTTTTCCTTTTCAAGATCTTATTCACACGCAGTAAGTCACCACTAACACTCCTGCTTTATAATAGTTGTATGTCTCCTCAGTTGATTCTCTTGTAATTTATCCATTCATGGAGCCATTGCATGCGTGAGATGGAGGACTTTTTTAAAGCTCTAAGGCAGGCTAAAACAACTGAACTCTCAATAACTAAGCATCGTTTTCACGGGGTGCTCTAGCCAAAATGATAATGCTATAAGACGAATCTCGTTTTTTTAAAGCTTCCATTCATTCGCAAATCTACAAGTCGCTGCTGATAAGACCGTGTTTTGCGATCTACAAAAGTATTCGTAACAAAAGATATAGGTGATGACGTTGAGTATTGAACTTAAATTCATACCCTTTAGTATAGACTGTCATTTTCGTGGCTAGATTTATGACGACGTAGTAAATCCCGTTTACTTTTTGCTTTCGAAAATCTTTCAAGGCTTCACGGCGGAGTTTACGTGACAGCTGCGGTTAGGAGGTGATGTTCTTTACTCCCATCTGGCACCTGGCTCCTCTGAGCCGTTCTGTCGTTTTGTCGGGAGGTCTGTCTGAGTTGGCCCTACAGCTGACTTATTGTTAATGACTGCTTTATACATGCGGGTTTCATATTTTTTTTATTAAAAGATTTATTGAGTTACGTTTTAACGACATTAACTTTGCTTAATTATATTTCCACAATCTGCCTAAACTTTCATCAGAACACATATGGGAAAAATGTTGATAGTATATATTACGTGTTGGTTCATATTGATAATGTATAATGTACATTACAATGTACTATATTATCAAAGCGCATTACTATGCCATCCAAAGAAATAACATTGAATAGATTACCCATAATACAGTTCTGTCTCCAAAGAGGAATTGAGATAAAAATTGAGTTCCAATATACAGTTTGTCATCCAAAGTTATTTTTCCTTGTCGTTCAATGCTATGTTGATTTTGAAATGACGATTTACGGATTCCACTAATAAATTATTGATTATCAGTATCAGCCTGATCACAGAAAGTGCATATTTGACCAATATTTAGTGCTTATACCGAGGAATCATACTTGTAGTAATAAACCTGGTACATAAATTATTCTAATTATTAAAATGAATCTAAAGAATATTCATCACTCGAAAATACTTTTTCTGGACCGTTTTCGCATGGGCTGAAAGACCGGCATACACGGTTCAAAATGCTTCCCCCTCCTTGATCACACAAAAGGTTTTTAATCAATCATGATATCGTTTTCGAGTTTGACGATTGTGTTCACAATCAAATCATCACTCTTATCTCCCATAAGGACTGTTTATTTCATTATTATTAATATATACGAAGGAATTCTTCCCATAACGTAATTAAATACCCCTGGCTATCATATTTTCACGTTTGCTTTACGTGTTGTTTCGGTTATTTAAGAATCGTGTTTTAAAATAGCTATAATTCTGTTTGACCAAGATCCCCAGGAGTTCATCACAAAGAGGAGAGGGACCATCCCGATAAACATAAGATGTCAATGGTAAAACTGAGCAATGACCCCGGGTCGTTGTTATGTTATTGCATAGTCTGTTGTGTGACCGGGTTTTTCACAGTCTCGGGAATTCATTCCCCACGCTTAATCCGAGCCACTTTTAATACAAATTTTGAATAATATAATGTAGGATTAATCAGGATAATCTTTGATGAATACTTGGCCTTGTTGGTTCCAGGAGATATGTTTTCCAAACACATTTACACCACAATACTATATAGTCTTTGTATTTGATTAATGTATTTGATTGAACAAAATATTTTCTCCAGGAATCTAGGATTATGAAATAGACAATATAGTAACAAAATCCCAATTCAGTTCGCCACGATCATAACGCTAAAATTTATTCGTATTTTGGTCTCATCGTCAATCCTAGGCGAGCCAATACAGTACATTGGTACATGTATTAGTGGATTCCACGAATGTTTACTGATTCTACACAAAAGTTCCGATTAACAACAATACAAAACAAGAAAACTTATTTGACGCAACTGCATTTTATTGAAGTCAAGCTATGAGGTCTAAATACTATGGTAATATCCTGCACTTGTTCGGTTCGGAGCTGGAAATAATTAACATAGAAAATAAACTACATGTTGATTTACTTTCTCTTTTTTTCTCTCGATCCTCTTTTAGTTAAAAATTTTCAAAGTATAATCACACATATAGCCAGTAACTCCAAAAATAAACATATCAATCATAGTAGATATTTCAATCATATACATCTTCATACATGTATATCAATTGCACCCAATCTCTATATTTTCATGACGATTATATCTATACATGCTTTTATCATACAGAAGCGACAAAATCAATTATTTCTAGATAGATGTTCTACAAAGTCGGTTATCCTATTTTTTATATTATAATGATAATTTTTCACACTTTTTGTGACCCAATGTTTTTATTCGCGAGTGACAGCGTTTAGTACATGTTTTGTGTTATGTATGTAAAAGCTCTCATTTAAGATTCCGTCGTAGATTTGTTTTCTGACATTGAAACTATGTGTTTTTCATTTTTTATGCGCGCATTTCATCTTTATAATTGTACAACTACCATGTATTTCAATATTTTAGAATTAATATTGTTTTTTCATAAAAAAACAGCGTTACTAAATGTTGAAAAAAATGACTGAAATTACAGTTTTAGTTACACCAAAGAAAAAAGTACAAATACTATCAAATCACTGGACTTATAGCTAGTAACTTAAATAAAACCAATTGCAGTAAACAGGTCTCTTTCAACGCAAAACTAAGTAGAACGAGTTAAATGGAACTCCGTGTTAAAAACAAAAATATCCAAATTGTGATTAAATGGTATACCAAAACTCAAATTACCAACATGGTTTTGAAAAGGTAAATCATAAAGTATATACTATATCATCTTATTTCAATGAACAGAATATAGATCTCTATCATTGTCCATCAATTAATTTTATTCCTCTTTACAGAGAGTACATTAGAATATACATATATACATTAATGAGCAATCAACAAATATATACAATATTGTATTGTGTTTTTAGGCGTCCCACTCAGAGAATATTTCACCCAAAATGGAGACGTCACAATGCCGGTGAAGGGGCTACAAATTCTAGTGTCCATATGGCCTGGCACTCATGCCAATGGGCCTTTGAAGCAGGGAGGGATCTTATATGTGCCAACACCTGCTGTGACACGGTGGCCCGATTTTTTTTTCCGTGTCTCATCGAAATGACCGACCCATTCAGCACGCTTCTTATGACACGAAAGGGGTGCTGGGGACCTATTTCCTAACCCGGATCCCCACGGGGCACTATAGCGTATTGAAGAAAATCTTTGTTTTAGATGATGCCGAAACACGCAACACTAGCACGATTCGGTATACGTTAACGGGAATAAAAACCACACTCAATTCATTTTTTTTGTTTGTTTGTCTATTTCTTTATTAAAATTTATGTTTTTATGGGAAAATTACATTTTTGTATTAAGAAAACGTCAGTTCACGATACCAATATTATACATTATAATGATTCTACCGTAAGTTTTTTATTCATTTTTTTTTATTATTACATAGTATTCATCAACGTCGCACAAACGCACAGACAAGACTTCAAACTTTCGATCAAACAACCGATATTCTCCGGCTGGAATCTAGGTAACAAGCTCATCAATCAAAGACAGACATAGCGATTGAAAATAATTCTGCTTTGCTGAATTGTCACACGTGGAGCACAAGCTGAAGAGTTTTTAGAAGTGTCCTAGAGAGCAATGGATCACCGAACAGGTGGAAATATGATATATGAAACGGTCTCAGGTCGCATTCCGCCCTAAAGAGAAGAGACTCCACAGGCCTAACGCGTCACTTAACTCAAAAGTTCCCAATCATCTTTCAAATATTGCATATTATTGATTCCTATCTCAAAACTACACCAAGTGGACAGAAAAAAAAAATGATGAATGTTTAAGCATAAAAAATTAAAAAATCATTTTTTAACGTTCCCTCCCCAGGGCCACATTGGATTCGAACCCTCTCAAGTAATGCTTCTTGAACAGAAGTGGACATTAGTTAAAAGATTGAGTATATTTAGGGTATTAATACAAAACAGTGGGCACACGAATGTGACATATAATTCGTCTATAATAGGTCAATAAATAAAAAAAAAAAAATTAAGGTAAAACTTTGGCTTCTGAGAAATTATTTAGCACTCGTTCAAAATATTTTGGATAAATCCTTAGTTTAACTTCGAAAAACAAACAAACCATCGTTTGCCCATAGAAGTAAGGACCAGGTGTATGGGCGTTCAACAACATGTGGCAGGAAACTGCACATTCTGGTAATACTTGGTTAAACTTAGCTGGAGAGAGCAATGCCTCCACTTCATTTATATCATGTGTAATCATTATCAAATCTCTGACAGTGAGAAGATATATTTTGGTTTTCTAGAGGTATTGTCATGTTCACAAAGGACACACTGAAAATTTTCAGAAATTAATGACATCATCAAATTTAAAACAATTTGAAATAAAAAAACTATGGGCATATTTTCATTATCTAAAATTCCAAAGAGTTAGTTCTGGCTGATCCTTTATCATAGTTATTAACTCTTAGACTTCCGAATTGATATTATTGCCTCCTCCTCCTCACGGATTTGTTGCAAGTTGAACATGTTATTACCATATAGCCTAGTAATGTGTACCTTCTGAACAATTATTGTTTCCATATAATTATACTTTATACCATATGGTATACTTCATCTGATACCATGATAAATGTTTGGGGCGAAGATAAACGATTGGAAATGCAGCTAAAGTGAATGGTTTCATCAATTGGTAACAAGAAAAATAAGGCAGACTCGAAGTTAGCGTAATAAGTTATATCAATTTTACATGTGAATATTAATAATGTTCTCCATATGGTCAATATTGGAGCCGCTCCGTTCGCCTGGATCTCCGCAGGTTTTAGCAAGTTTCCGAACACTCTGCAGCATTAATTGACAGTTCCCTGCAGAATACTTCTAGCGTGTATATCTGCCACAAAAACATGGAAGGGACTTTCCATGGCTTTTGAACAAATCGGTTTATTGACCCATAATTTATTAAAAAAAGTGGTCATTCCAAATATATCAAAAAACAAGAGACTTAAAGTGAAATTTATTTTGTGTGTTCTCGCATTTTGTTCTCTAACCAAACCGTAATTTTCCAGCAAAAAATCGGATTGTGTTTACTGCATAAATTCTGACGTTCATTCGATTGTTCATGATTTATGGTAAGACGTAAAATGTTGGTGTGGGATCCGGTAAAGTCGGATCACAGAAGTTTCTGTGAACATTTGTACAGTAGGAGGGTTCGAAAATTTTTTTTTTTTTTTTTTGATTCCTCCCCCAAATATAATAAAGAAGTTGTCAGGACTGAAGGGTTTTGAAGGGACGACTGACTCCTGATCTGAGGATCAATAGGTAGCGATAATTCTCTAGTTTGGTTCTATATAGAACTTACTCTCTAATCAGAATAATAATTTTTGAATTGCACCAGCCGAAATGTTGACTTACGTTTTGGAACGACAACATTATTCGTATGTTTTGTCTCTTCTCTAGGGAGGCCCGAAGGTATTCTCGACTAATGTACAGCCCGACAAGTTTCCTAATATATTTTGACTATTCACTATACATAACACTGAGGAACTTTATTATTGATAAAAAGTTCCAGTTAAAAAGTTGATTGTGATACTTAAATTTGACTGACGTGTGAGTAAGTAGGGTTATTTACGCTGCTGGAGTACTGTTGAAGAATATTAAATAATTAGTTAATTACGCGTTTATCTTACACTAAAATTAGTTCCTACCAGCGACAAACCATTATCAGCGGAGTCCTAATGGATGGGTGTATAAAAAAAATCATATACCCACTGTCGGGACCGCATAGCCGCTCGTCGGACTGTACCATATGACGGAACTTAAGATAAATATCGGCATCCCACGAATCATATTGACCAATTACTATATTAACGTGTGACAATACTTTAAATCCATACTAAGAACTTATAATGTCAACAGCGATACGAGAATTTATCACTATCTCCATGTTCGGAATCAATGTACCTTCCTAAAAATTCCGCCATTCTTATTTATGTCGCAATGTTCGCATCAGCTTTCGGCCGCATCATGAAGTGTATCATGTGCGCACCCTCAGCCAATCTTATTTGCAATCGACGCAATATCTATGGGTTCTGTAGTTATGAATCAGGTTTGAACTCAGCGAATGCATTGGTCAATTGCTTATCTTAATTGCAGACATTGGAAAAGATGTTTGTTGCAGTGGTTTTCACATGCGGTCACATGTTTAAATGGTCAGCATTTTCGTTACAAAATTCATATACTAAACTTAGAAGATCGTTTATACATATACAATGCTTAAGGATATTTCATACCACCAATTAATACCTACCAATTGAGTTTTCAAGATCGCGGTTCTTGATGGTATTTCATAAAGCCCATTTTGTATTATGTGTATTCTAAACGGTTTTTATAGCCAGGCATGTCAGTTTTTGGTGTGTCACCACCCTCATTGAGAACATCGCTACTTTACATCACTTGGATTATCTTGCCAATTAACAACTTATTGTGTCAATTTGAGAGATTCTCTCGCGCTCTCAAACTCTATTAATGTTTTAGGATCAGACACGCTTCTCTGACGGGTACTATGGTATATTGGATGACCGTTACTCGGTTCAATCGTGTTCTAAAAGGGGGAGAGATTTGCGGGATCCTAAACAATAGTTTTGTATACTTAAGTAACGGGGCACTGTCTAGTTGAACAAATTCCTATCCTAAACCCATCAAGTGAAGACAAAAATTAGGACCTAGAAAGTGTGATCCAACCTGCGCAAACTCACATAGACTTACTCAGGGAATGGTGGCGTTCTCCGTGGGAATAGGGTACTTTTGCACCGAGCAACCACTCATATTGGATTTGTTATAAATAGCTCCTGATTGGTTCTGTTTAGCAACTCTTAGTAACGAAGTTAGACTGATGATACTCACCGGTGAGTAGTCGGGTGATAATGGCAATGGCTGAGTTGTATCTAGCAGCGTCACCAGGGGATTTATTTCTGTACACTCGCTCCCTTAGTACCGATGTGCAGAGAACACGTGTTGTGTCCAGGGATCTGTTTAAATTGGGGCCCGTGTAAAAATATCTACTCTTTATTCAGGAGGCTTATCTGGCGAAATGCAGTAATATTAATCACTATTTCTTATATTATGCCTTTAGGATATAATAAAGTACGCGTAATCTTATTACTTCGGTACCCTAATGGCTTTTATGCCACCAGATGCGCATTCGACAATTATGTTCTCCTTCCCAGTTCAATGCCTCAAACCGAAATGTTGGAAATCCGATGGAACATGAAAATAAAACTTTATAAAGTGATCAGATGTTAGGCCAAAGGGGATAGGGGGCCAAAAACTTCGAAGGATCAGCAGCTATGCCCGAAGGAGATATCCTTAATTTTATATGAATTCTCTAAATATTTATATTATTGTAAATTGAAGATGTAAAATCAGGTGTCGCCTATCCTAGTACTGAAGAAACAGATATAAATAACACGTAATCAAATAATGTAACATGTATTGGATAAACAAGGGACTGGAAGATGCAATCTAAAAAAACTTTTCCACGCATTCTTATTATGGGGATCTCGAGGCTACATTACCAAATTCACTTTCGACGTGAGGTCTTCCTTCCATGCCATCGTCCATCCCAAATAACTTAGGTACTTACAGAGGTATAGTACTTTAGCAAGTTTCCATTGAGAGGAGATTCTAACAAGGCCCACTCATTATTAACACTCCTGGTCTTTTTTTTCGTACATATATGGCACGTCACAATGCAAAAAAAGACAACCGTCAAGGTATTTGACCCATTTCAGGTTATAGACACTTAAGAGAATTATGCAATTTTGTGCCACTGTTGACGCTGTCGAGGGATTAATAATAAAAATAGATGAGAGGTGGGATATAGTATAGTATAGAGAACGAAGATGGAGATAACTGCAGTATGAAGTGTTTAGAGAGATGAGACTGTACCAGCCCGTTGTCGTAGAGTGAGGTACTGTAGACGGATGACGAGAAGAGAGAGATGAGGATAGAGAGAGATAGAGATGGTACGATTGACTGATGGATGATCGGGGAAAGCATGAGAGATGAAGATGGTCTCGAGACTTGATACGCGAGAACGAGAGAGCGAAGATGGAGATTTTCCAAGAGGTACTTATCATCAGATTCTGGGGTATAACTGCTCCTATGGTCGAAATTTGCTAGATTGACACTGCTCAGGTAGCCCATATGTGCCTATCCATCTCTACCTTGATCAGCATACCTGTCAGTAAATTAACTATGTAAGAGAGAGGCATCGCTGGTAGGAAGAAAACACATATTATAAATCAGATGCATTTGGTTATTTACTCAAATGTGCGAGGGCTGTTAACGTATGTTCAAAAACAATAGCATGGATGGCCCATGGACAGTGAACCCAATGGTATTAATTAGATGTCATTGCAGTGAAAGCTTATTAATATAGATATTACAACACAGAAAGACATTTATGCCAAACAAAGTTAAAAATCTGACGCAACACTCCTGATTGATATTATTTCTTGAGACTAGGCGCCCAGAATACCTCAGTGAATACGCAATGTAAGGAGTAGTAGATTTGATGTTCAGGAAAATGCAAAATTACAAAAGTAAGCGAGATTGATATAAGAGAAGGGTTCGCGTCCTCGCAATACTGCTTGGGAGATCATATGTCAATAAACATACATATCTGATTAAAGCGCACAATGATGGGCCGCAGTGCGGTAATATTTAGACCAGTTAAGGGAGTCAATGGGAATTATTCGAATCGTCTGAAGTAGGAAACTATCTAAAGATGTACTAATTAGTGTGCCAATGATACCAATTATTGGGTGCTCTGCAATAATCAGATTACTGAAGTGAATTCAAAAGCAATATGTAATCGTCGGATGAAACAAGCGCATACGCAGAGAATGTAGTATCAAGTACAATGTAACAGCGTGCGATTGGTTGTATACAAGTGAATGATAATGGAGCACGTAGCCATAATATTGGTTGAACTTTATTTCTGGTTTTGCTATTAACAAGGTTGTTTAGTTAACGTTTTGGGATAACTGGAGTTTACCTCAAAATGTGGGTTTTTACTCCTCAATAAAGCACAAAAATAAAAGCACAACAATCGTCCCAACTTGCAAGAAGAAATGTTCTATGAGAAAGGGTTTAAAATGCATATCTCTAGGTGATACTGTAGATCTTCACATTAGTTAACTTCAAATTTTTATTATTTCCCCAGTTTAGAGACGCCAGGAATTATGTCTAGTTTTGGTAGGAAAGTTCAAACTTTCAATTCCGGCAATTGCCATTGAATTATATCCGGATTTGATGTGGGAGTGTTAACTTTTTGCTTTGATTGCTACAGTAAGGGGAAACTGCATTGGATCATCTGAAGAAAACAACGAATATCCGTTACTAATCTTTGAATGGAAGGACGAGTTGCACTGTTTTCTTGCGAGCGGAACAATTTAAGTTTGGTACAGTGCCACACGCTGCTTTAAGGACACATTCATCATTATTACAATATGTGTATTTTTTCTTTTTCTTTCTATTCAGTAAGTACAAAGATTTTTTATTTGTCCCTTTTACTTTTTAATCTTAATAATTTCTTTAGTCGTAACTTTGTTATCATGTGAATCATACTTGAACATAAAAAAAAATTCTATTGCCAAAAATGAAATATTAGGCCTATTATTTTCTCAGCATATACTTCATTGAAGCTTCAATATTCTATGCATTTTATATGCTACCTATTTATTCATTTACGTGCATGCAAAGTTAACCAGATATTGTTTGAAATGGCCTATAGAAAAATGAATAATCGAGAATTAAATTAGTTTTCCCTGTTTCACGATTAGCCTCATAACATTAAAAAATTAATGACAAAATATGAGTCTTGTGATAGGCAATTTTCTCAGTTGCATTCACAATTATGTATTTTACTACTTTAATATGTGTTTAGATCTATGGTTTAAAAATCAAATTCTGGAAACGAGTTATCTGTCTGTTACCTAAGCGAATTATGTACGAACTTGTTCTCGGCGATAATAACAACTCTGCTCTGGATTTCCCCTCCGTCTGTTT
>CAJDSM010007529.1:0-13396 GCA_903981925.1 Ostrea lurida | reverse complement strand
ATATTTTAGATGTGGATTGTAGCAAATTGCCTGATGGCTTTTATAGACATCCGTCGGATTGTTCTAAGTTCATTCAGTGCGCGGGTGGAAGATCATTCGAGAAGGACTGTGGACTAAGTCTAAGATTTAACTCCAATACTAAATCGTGTGACTGGCCCGCCAATGTAGACTGCTCACTGCCAGTCCTGGCCGAAACTACCACCACAACACAAGCCACTTCAGGAGGAAAACAAACGCTTTCACCAAGCAGCTCCTCATCAGATGGTGGGTATCATATACCAATGTTTCATGTTTCGTTCACAGTTTTTCAATTTCTTTTAACCCTGTTCATGATTTAGCAGTTCTAAATGATTCTCGACATTTGTGTTTACTGATGTTGCAAAATATGTTCATTGCTTTGTATCGGTATAGCGTACATTTTTGCTCACCAGATTAGTATGCTCATGTGAGCTTTTCTGATCTTATTATGTCCAGAGTCACCCGTGTGGGTCCGGGTTAGATAGGCCCACAGCATCCCTTGCGTGTCGTAAAGGAGGTGAATGAATGGGGCGTTCATCGGAGAGACAGAAAACCGGAGGTCCGGTACAGCAAGGTGTGGCACGAAAAAGCTCCCTCCTGCCTCAAGAGGCTGAGTGGACATAAGGCTAATTTTCAGCTTCACCCGCAAGGAGGTCGCATTATCCAATTAGTAAAGTATGGCGAGGATTTGTCAACAGACTCGATGAACAGCTATGAAACTAAAATTAGATCCCAATTAATTATAATTTTCAGGCACATACCATGCACATTCGTAATTGTAACTATTTTTTGCTAACTATATTCTATGAGTAGTACACAAATATTTCAAAACTGACATTTTCTAAGTATACCTGATTTTGTCCACCATTTGTGGTAACTATAATTTCAAATAGATCTTATAGAACTAGATAATGTGATACAAGATGTACTTTTCTAGAAGAAGTTGTCCACATGTCATATCCATTCGAGTAGAGTCGAAGGTCAGGCCACCTTCCTACAAAGAGTTGGGGTGTGTTGGAGTGGTGTAATTCCGAGGGCAGGAATGGCAATTTTTAAAATTTTGGATGTAGACAAAAAAGGGTCTGGCCCTAACGAATACGAAATCTACACCACACTCAATTGAATTTATTACTTTTGTTATAGGTATTATAAAACTTAGTTTAGTACAAATAAAACAAAACTATTCAAAATGAGTTGATAGCCGTCCACTCATCGATACCATTACAAATTTGCACTTCATTATGTTTTTACTGGGCCATTGACTGTTTAGATTTACATGTTGGGATTTTTCTACCAAGCAGTGATGGAGATATACGAGAATTACAACTCAGCGTAACAGATCGCTACTCAAGACTACATGGTTCACATTTTTGCCGTCTCCTATTGACATATACATATTCAGGCCGAGAAACTCGAGTAAGTGGACATAATCGACATTAGGAACAGGTAAATAATCACTGTCAAACTTAAAGTTAAAGTTAGGTACAAATCACTCTCAATGAATCATAGACTATGGAAATTGGAGTACTTCAAATCACTAGTATACTCAATTAGATTACTTATGATAATTTATTTGCAATATTAGTGATGTTTGATATAAGGACGAGGTTTGTCGTCTAGGGAATAGAATGTAACCAATCTATGTGCGTAATCCCTAAATAGATGGAGCTCTATTGAATAAATAGGTTACAGAGATATTATATTCTTTGCGATAGCCAGAAGGTTTGGAACTATCAGTCGAGATGTCATAAAGGCGATATGTGGTGTATAAGGTACAATTATATCTGTAGGACGAGTGAGCTGAGATAAGAATACTGTTGAGATGCATTTATTTAGCAATCATAAACCTTGATCCTGCGTAGTCTAGCACAACTAGCGGTAACGATCGATACATCGGCATGTAAATTCATTGGACGATTGTATAGGAGCTGAATGTTAACCTTACCAGTATAATTATTGAGGTCCAACTATACTATTGCTACCTCAGTATGTATAAATTTGAACGTACGAAATATGCTTTTCCTGAGTTCGTAATGAACTGATCAATTTGACTTGAGCTGGTGATTCGCATTGTGTCTAAATCAGTGAGAGTAACCTAATTCTGTATCGAGGGCGGCGGTTCTTCTATGTATCCGAAATGATTATAGTTATCATTCGTCGTCATCATACGCAATAAAGCATTCTAGTCGTAACCTCAATCAGTATCAGAGCCAGTATCGATGTTGGTGCCGAAAAGATAACCTGTGGTGAGGATATTGGTATAGCGAAAGGTACTGGCAGTAGGCGGACTAGAAGTTCCACATTACAATAGGAACGTGACCAACCGGCTTCGAGTGTCTGATGCGGAGTTCACCTTGCACGTCGTATTCAGTTATCTCATTGGAATTACGAAAACGCATACGGTATCCACTCTGGCTCTGTCAGGAATAGCGGTATGCCCATATCGGAGTCATGCACTTCATATTGTCGAGAAAAAAGCTCGGCACGACAGGTTGCAGTACAGCTCTAAATATATTCTCAAAATGGGCTAACTTGATGTTCAGGATTGGAGAATAACCGATGGCAGTCAGCGAGTCTACTGCATCTTGTAGTCAACTTTGCTCGCCTGATCAATTGATACTGATGTAGTATGGTAGTAAAAACCAACACACGAGTTCTAGTCGGAGAATCGGTTTTAATTTAGTACACAGAAAAACTTACTATCAACGGGTGATAGAGGGGTGTTAGCTCCGGAATATCGCGAATAGATGATTCGAATGGGAAAAATATTAGCTAGCTATATCATAATCACATACTATATAATATCATCGTTCTGCGTGGTGATAGCTACAGTATTAACATAAAGTATGTTAGATGATCGCATCCTCTACGATTATATGCCGTTCAGATTATCTCTTTGTTGATGTTATTAGTATCTTGACTTCGTGATGAAGCTCACCAGAATTAGAAATGTTAGGGATGTTTTATGTATATTAGGCCTATATGAATTTTGTGGGTATGCTGATATAAAAGTCGGGCGATCATAAGACAAAGAATTGTCCTTATTCACGAATAGCGCTGAAAGGATAATGATGAATCATCTTTTCGTCTATAATATTTCGTGAGGCCTAGGCATATCTTATAAGTGCAGGTTATGGTTCTTTTACCACTCGGATGAACCTGGAAGGAAACCAGGTATCCCTAGATACTAAGGGTTTTTCGCGAAACATTTGGCTGTAATTGAGGAATAAAAGTTCCAGCTGTGCCAATGGATCAATTGCATCCTAGTCATATTGGCTTTATGTGCTTTACAAAGCTTCTACTATTCCTAAATTAGACATAAAATTCTATTGTTGCTGTGCAAGTATTAATAATGACTAATGAAGATTTAAGCCATACGATATTCCATATTAGAATCGCAAATTGGTGCAAAGTAAGGATGAGAAGTCTCATTTGAAATGCTGAGAATACTCAGATTTATATGTATTATTCTTCATACTGGAATACTTACAGTACCAACATACTTTCTATAGTAATGCATAATTAGAATAGTAGGCTTGAGTTGGTGACGGTCAATAATACATTTCGACGATATCATTGATTATAAGAGGTTAGTCTGTATTGGCAAGATAGAAGACAATTAATTTATAACTTTCCTGCTAAGAGATAGTGTTGTTGGATTGTATAGAATTGTGCTGATCTTGTTATGCATTTGATAGTAACTAAAGTTAGACAGAATGAAGAAGCATATAGATGAGAGATTTCACGTACAAACTGTGTACTGTAATACTTTACTCACTATTACATAGCAGTGATCGATGTTATTGTAATGCAATTTGAATTGAGCCTAATAGTATGATACAGAGATCAGGAAAATATTCATGAATAAAATTGTGAAATAGAAGCTGAACCATGACAACTAAAATCACCCAGAAAGATATTTCATTGTAAATCTACTTTAACATAATAGTTCTCAATTCTTTTAAATATGAATATCGCAGAGTAATTAGTCTCTTAGCTCTAGGATTTAGTAAACGATCGGCAGTGATTGTTATAATGCTACTGTAAGGTTTCTGAGTGAGATTAGGTTCGTCCTGTCTGCACTTTTATATTTACTTCTTTCTTATCACTTGATCCATCTCTGGTGTTGCTCAAGATCCATGTTTACTAACTCTTGTTTTGTATTCTATTTGGGATTAGAGTGATCCTGGTTCATTCTTTTGCCTTTTATAACCTAAGCTAGAAGATTTTTTTTCAAAAAGAACATCATTTAATATAATGGGACACTATTTAAAAGTCAGACAGGAAATAAATGCAATGAATTTCTAAATTTCCTCATTTTACCAAAATTTTAGACATTTGAAACATATTATTGTTGACAAGTAGAGACTTTGTCTACTCTCAAATCTTGCATTTAAATTGTACTCGATACAGTTGCACAATGATCACATTATGAAAATGGTAATAGAGAAGTAGGTAGTATAAGTAGTAAGTTTTATTCAGGGTAAAAATCATGATATCAGGGTGTAGATATCATACTAATATTTAATAATTGTTTTTTCCAAAGGAGAAGTAATACCATTTGGATGAATATTACTTCTAAATCTAAATTTGCTCATGTTTGATAATCTTGTGGATCTATAACACTTTTTATGTTGTAATAAATTGTCTTTATTTTACAGTTGTCTTTAAGATTTTTCTTTGTGTGTAGTATAAAAAGTGTAATGCCATAAACAAAAAAAATCCTACTGAAAACAGTTTTGCTGGCAGGGAGTTGGAGCGAAGTCCTGATTTACTAAACTGGATCTACAGCGGCAAATCGGAAAGATTCATTGGATTAGCTATAGTGGTTTAGTAATACAACTTTTGATGGCCTTGATAGATTGGGAATCCCAGCAACCGGGATGGAAATACTTAGAACAAGTGAACTTTGCTCATCTTTGCAAGGTAAATTTATTAATCATGATACTTAGATTTTTTTTTATTTTAATGAGTAACATATATGAGCATAAAAGAATGATAATCTTTTATAAAATTTGATTTTATGTGAGCAACTGATCATAAATTTCAATACAGTTGTATTATTATGACTTATTGTTATTTTGGATACTGCATGCAATATAAAATGATCAACAAATTTGTTTGAATTTAGGAGCCTGAAGATTTGCAGGGAAAGCTGCGCACAGGGAGGCGGTTGTTATTTACCGTTGCTGGTTGGCGAGGAAGAGTGTTAGACAATTGCTTAACGTTCAGTATGCAAAGTCAGCTTTTAGTTGTTCAGTCTTTCATATTTGCTTCCATTTGAGACATTTGTTAAATACGTGCATAGACTTGGACTTATTCAGATCCAGGATCCTAGCAGGGCTACAGCTAGTTTCTGGCTATGTGGCAACCAGATGACTGTACACTGCTCCTTTTAATGTTTCAAATGTAATGATTGTTTCCCTTGATGATCTTCAGCTGTATGTTATTGTTTGTTCTTTGTATTAATGCTGCGAGAACATGACTTAACAAAGGAGTAGAGGGAGGCGAGTTGGATTTTGCATGATGACAGAGAAAATTGTTTTGCCAGAACACTTGTTATCTATTGTAATGGCAATGGTTTTGATTTATTTGCCAGTTTTTCCCTTTTAAATGGTGAGGAAAAACCGGGGAGCGTGTTTGTAGGGAAGGATGAAAATGGGAATTAATTTGGTGTCTTGGAGTACATTGCTAATTATCATAATACCCAGAAACGCTTCAAATACAGGAGGGAAGTTTGAATCTCGCTTGTTTCAGAAATGAGCGGGGTAAGGTTTGAATCTCGTTTTGTTTTCAAGAAATACAGGGGTAAAGGTTTGAATTCACTTGTTTAGAAGGGGGGAAAGTTTGAATTGTTGTTTCAGAAATACAGGGGTATCTATTGTCAGGTACATGGGACTTTATTTGTTAATGACGGTACGATCTGCATGGATCTTGGAGTCATAAACCTGTTACACATGAACTTACGGCAACCATATGAATCGACAAAATGAATGATTGTTAAGTACGGTTCTTATGCCATATATGTTAGAGTACATAAAAGTAATTACTAAAGTATACCAGCATTGTAAAGTCTCAGACATATATCATTATATAAAAGGAAAATGGTTTTTATTTCAGCGTTGTTTGAACAATTAATGTAATCATGTTCACAAATTTAAATTAAAAAAGTAACAAGCATTTTGGTTCAATCAAGGTTATTTAAAGGTCAGGTTCTCAGAAATATTCTTGAATATGAAATAACGTTCATTTCAGCCAATATTTAGATAATGTTGTGTTATTAAACTCTCGTGGTAATTTTAAAAGTAAGGTTATTTGGAAGATAAATGGTATGAAGGAAAAGTTCGCTTATTTCAAAAGTTTTTAAAACAATAAATTGATTCATATTTACACATATAAGGAATAGCAAATGATATAAGCCTAAGTATCCAAGATATTTGTAAGGTTTGAAAGTCAAAAATTTATATATTAATCATTTATTTCGAATCAGTTAATTGATTCATTGTGTAAGAGTCATCTCATCAGATAAGTTTATATTGATTAGATGAGTTCAGGGAGCACTCATTTTCTGAAAGATGTCATTGTTTTCATTGAACATAACTAGAATCAAACTAAGTTCTGCTGTTAGTAAAGATCTAACATTTCTCATAATGCTAAGAAAGGTGAAGCCAGTAACAGAATCATTCTCTGTAAAAGGAACGAATTTAAGTATTGTGCAAACCGGATCCATGGACTGGTCAGAAATGGGGTCAGGTGTTGAGGAGTGACGATCCTGTGTGACATGTCTATTTGTCACACACTGGTGCGCATGACATCTTTGTCAGAAAAGTAGAGTTATCCAGTAGTCAATTCAGTGTAAAAACGGCCTATTATCGGCAGTAAAATACTTCAGGCAGATTTGACCAAGACAGGGATGTTTGGCAGAAACTTAGATCATTATAAGATGAGTGAGATTTTGAAATGCTTTATTTAAAATGAGACTGGTGAATACCTGCTGTAGAATTCAAGATAATGAAAATAACTACTGGAAATTTTGAATAATGTGGTTTTAGGAGAAAGTCGTTTACGCTTGAAATGTTTTTTTTTTGGAAGATGGAAGAAAAAAATTGTCACTTTTGCAATGTCGTAAAGATTTGCAGCAGTTATTTGGCATCAGAAGGAATAGCAAATCCAGTATTGTGTTTGAAAATCTTGTGTTCTTATAAGGCATTTGCATCAGAATACTGGCATCAGAGAAGGACACCAAGAAAAGTTAATATTGGGCTGGAATCTATGGCAAGAAGTTTCACCCCCTGGTGGTACGCTCCAAACAAGGGGTGGGTGCTCTATCCGGGCGCTGGCACTCCAGGGCTACATCGAGGGAGAAGGGTTTTGTCTAATTATGAGGTGCTTAATAATGTTTGATCTGATAAAATCAGTAGCGAACTGAATTGGTCAGCTCATTACTTGTATTTTCTAATTTATGCTTGCGTGGGTGTCAAAGATGAATTGTTTTCTTTTGGAACTGAGATAGAAAGATGATAACATTCTTACGAAATTTGAAGAGTACAAATAAATTTTAGCCCTGGTACTATAAGTATGGTTGCAGTTTGGGTCAACAGGAAGAGAACACTACACAGGTAGAGGGGGAAGAGGAATGATAAGAGAGAAGTGGATGATGCTACGAGGGATGATAGTTATGTCTATCGTTGGAGGTAAGGAGCTCGGAGGAGTTAACTATGGGTTGGGAGGATAAAAGTGGCTAGGTGATGGTATCTGGGGACGTATCGAAAAATCGTGTTATTCCGACAGAGGAGAAACATTATCAAAAAAGATTTCACTTGTTGGAAACCGACTATCACTGGACACACTTATTGATTAAACGATATATATAAGGAGAGAGAAAAAGATCGGGGGGCGTATCAATGAGAGGTGATCAGGCAGGTTGGCGCGCTACCTTGATTTGTTTATGAGATAAATGATAGTTGTGCGCCTCATAACATAACATGGACCTTCTCTTCGTGTAGGCTGGTTCAGCGCCGAATGCTAGGAGGCACCCCCTCTGTTTATGCGTCCCAGGGTGAAAACTGATCAGAATGTAAAGTTCGTTCGCAGAGATAGGTCAGTGTGTAGACAATAATGCGACACACGTGGAATTAACTTGATCTCTGGGATGCTCCTTTCTGATGCGACTACCATGTTCAGTATATTGTTCTGTGCAAAAAAGTGAATACGACTGAAGATATTTATCACAACGACAAAATGAATTAGTTGTATTATTCTACTGGAATTTGGACGTTGTGTGAAGAAAAGTACAGGGCTTTTGAAGAACAAGTATCTGTTGTAAGAGCTAATAACTGTCTTTAAGACAAAAGATTAGGATTCGAGGAGGGCGAATATCTTCTTCCAGTTTCAAGAGCGATGCGCACAAGCAGAGACATGTAATCTTGGCTCAGAAAGTATAGGTTACAAACGATTCTCCTAAAGACAGCAATTTTATAATTTGTCAGGTAGGTTATTTATCAATTTCTTGAATTCTTAACGCAGGGGTTCAATCCAGATTCATCTTTAAAGTAATCATATTCACAATTCTACGGTCATTATAAGTGATTATTTGCCCAATACTATCTGTATTATGTGCAAGTGCTGGCTGAAGTATTTTCTCTCTGCCGTAGTTGTTGGCGTTCTTTTTACAGCTGAATTTGTAGGATAAATCTATTTTCTGAAAAGATTCAATGCGTCACAGTGGGTGTGACAATAGACGTCAAACAGGAGGAGCTTAGTGCTTGCGGATAACACTAGAAGTGTCACTAGAGAGAAAGAGCCGACACGAGGCTGCAAGACTGATTCGTGTAAGTGGAGTATGGCTTCGTAACGAATTATCTTAGATTTTCTTCAACGGGGAAGATTGTTCGTAAGTATGAGGAATATTCCCTCGTATATAGGTATTATCGGCGTTAAAGGGTCGTCGTATTAACCACGCTTCGGAGACGGTCCCTTAGCAGCTTTCACTTAAACTGTTTACCGTGAAACACTATTTAATTTTTGCATATGTAATAGAGAAGGAAGGTTTGGTTCTACGCCAGAATAGATTGGTATTCTAGTGTATTTAATGATGCAATCAAGTCCATGCTGTTCATCAAGGTAGTATGATATGCACATCATAGGAGGGAGATGACTGGGCAGAACGCTGTTAGGTAAGTTTATTCTAGTTGAGAAATATACTACTAGAGAAATAAGATAATAAAGAGGAATTGAAAATCGTGGATTAGATACTGTGTGAAATGATAGTTGCTAGCGTATAGTAGTGTATTAGGGGCTCGAAAATGTCTTGGTGACATGGTCTATAGGCCATCACTTGATCTTAACTAAATAAAAGCATGAACCGAGATGAAGTAGCACGGATAAGCTAGGTAATCAAGACATACGATGATCGTAGTCTTATAGTCATTGCTTCTTATATGTGAAATAGACAACATTTTATGTTTGAAAATTTTTGGAAATAGAATTTTTGCTGTCTATAACACGCAATGAAACAATTTATTTTCGCGCATAAAGAATAGAAGTTGGGTGTGATTGTTGTGGAGGATGTCTATATAATATAGGCACACTTAATGAAAGTGTAATGACATAGCTAATTAACAGAGACCCACTCGGAGGTGGATGCGGGGTAATAATCTCATAGAATTGTAATAGTGAGAGGACTTTATGCACAGCAGTGTAGACATGGCATAAGAGTAATAATGAGATAATCGAAGGACATATAAGCAGAGTGACGATTAGTTAGAGAGAACGTGTTTGTTCTAGGAAACTTCTACTGCTCATACTAAGGAAACGGAATATGTTAAAGTGCTCTGCCAAGAGATTTTACCTGTCTCCGTGAACTTTGTGAGAATGACCTGTATTTTACCAATATTTGTTAAAACACTGCTAGCGTGAGGGGAACAACAAGGCAGAGTCCTGTCGTCGAGATGGAGTTTGGCGAGAAGGTGATAGGTTCTAAGCGGATTTTCCTGTTTGAATTATAAGATATATGTTGAGTTGACTTATGACAATGCTGGTCCGTGTAACTTATTAATGTATATTTCGTTTTATGGTTTGTCCATATAGTTGATTAGGATAAAGGTGGGTACTGCTTACACAGTCAAATTTTGTTGTCGAGAAGTGCAATTGTTTGACTGTGTAGATCAAGATGTAGTAAGCCAATGGTGTCATCACGATGCTATGCATGATCGTACGAAGTCGATTAGACAAATAAAGTATGTATCTACGTAAGAGAGAAGAGTGGTCAGAATGATCTACTGTAATTTCCTGAAACACGAGATTCAGATACCTCCCCGGTTTATGCTGAAACAAGTGAGATTCAAACGTACAACTTGAGCCTTGAGAGGACAGAATATCCATGATAAAGATAGGGGTATTAGAGCAGTGATGGAGTGACGGATGGTGTGCCTGAGTATTTTTAAATAACAGGGCGAGATTTCTCAATACGTTGGGTGCCTGTTTCTGAAACAAGCGAGATGTGCATAACTTGTTTCCCCCTTATATATTGGAAGCGTGTTTTCTGGTATAAATGAATGAATTAGCATTGTTAGTACGAGACAGCTCAAAATTAATACCCATTTTAGACCATCATGCCAGTGTCCCCAGCCCAGCTCCCCGGTAGTTTCTCAATTCCATTTAAGAAGGGATAAGCTGCAAATTAAATTTCGAACTCCATGCTCGCTGTAATAAAGTAGATAATATAGGGATGTTCTGCGCAAGAGCCATTTCTCTGGTCATTGCGCGCTGATAAATCAATCGCCTCCTCATAATCCTTGTGTTAAAGTCATACGTTTCGTCTATGTAAGCATTATAATTACTAAAGAGATCACAATAACAGAGCAGCTGAGAGGTTGCCAAGGGAAAACAATATCATAAGTCACATTTGACATCGTAGGAAGGAGGCATGTGTGAGCCAGTCGCCTAATTCTGGGTTGCCCATCACTATAGAAAGTATAAGCGTGATAGGAGACTGATAGGCATCTGGGATAGTAGGAATTAAGTCGAAAGTCTGGAAGTGCAAGCGTATATACAATGTCGCCAAATGGAATAGCAAGGATAATGAGAGACTGACATAACTGAAAAAGTTACAATTGCCATATGGAAGTTCGTAAGCAGTGTCATATGGAACATGCTTCACTTTGCGCCAACAGAGAGCGTAAAATATAACATCGGTCTTCCTGTGGCAGGCAGCTTTCCTGCCCTGTCAAAGCTCACGGTGCTCTGATAATTTTAAAAAACAAAATTTGGTTTGAGTTAATTTTTAATATTGTGCTATGCAGCGATAAAAATAAAATAAGGATATACACTTACATAAATCTCATGTATGAAGATTTTGGAATTCAATGTTGCTCACAGATAGGAAGAAAAGTAAAATAGAATTTATAAGTAAGTATATTAATTTCTTTTATGCATCATATATGGTCTATTAAGATAAAAATTGCTAATAGTATCCAATGATTTAATCAATTTAATCTGCAAAGATACGAAAGGTACCTTTGTGCGTAAGGTTTGTCCATCCAGGGTTTGCATGGGGTAGTTCCAAATCATAAATCAAGTGCCACAAAGTTGGTTTACGTAGCACAGACTGAAGAGCAGAATCAATTGAAATTGTTTCCATTTTCCCGTCTGTAGATGACATTGTTTGAGTAAATAGACTTCCCGATACGGGTCAACCTTCCATTGCAGCATGGTTTTAAGTTTAGGAATTTTTGGTTGTTTATGGGCAATTCACTTGTTTCATACATAACCATAGAAAAATATTAAAGAGCAACGGTAAGAATTAAAGGAAGTTATGAGTATCACATAAGAGAGGTGGTTTAAGATCTGCACAAGCTGATTAATTGACAAGAATGAGACAAAGTTTTAGTGGTTTTAGAAGTAAAAATTTCAATCTACAAAGATTGGTTTTACTTTCTTATGTGAGAAACAATATATAGAAATATATGGTATGTATATTGCACCGGCGTGAACTGATCATAGTGATTTTTACCTGAATAAATCTAACTCCTACTAAAGTACTGACTTCTACTTATGTACAATTGTTTCATTACTGGTGGGGATCTAATAGTGCAGATGATATCTGATAGTACAATATTTGTATCTCAGAATAGAAGTCAAGAGACGTCAGAGTACATTAAAATGAAATTCATAAATGTGCTTAGATTCGTCAAAGAGTGGCATGGCGAATGGTGATGTTTAAATGATAAGAAAATATTTAGCTCTCAAGGAAATTTTAGAATTCATTGACATTGTGATATTTCCTGTGATCTTAATATGTCCCAATTATATATTGAAATGAGCTTCTTTTTGATTAAAAATATGAACTGTAGTAATGGTTACTAAAGGCAAAGATAGATGAAACAGTGACGATCTGTAAGTCCGAAATAGAATACTAAAACAAGAGTTTAGGAAACATGGATCCTTGGACAACAGAGGTGTGGATCAGTTGACTTAGAGAAGTATAAGCAAACAACACAAAACTTTCATATACTCACTGCAAAATATATGTTCTTCACAAAATATGTACGTATTGCATTTAGAGAGATTATATTATTTAAAAGTCAAATGACATTACATGTATGCTGTTAGGGCAATTCGATTCATACGTGAAAGCGTCGTAAGTAACACAGGAGCTCTTGGTGTGGTCCATAAGACATCGAGTATACAGGAAAATAGGAGTTTCACACAAGGCGGTCACGATGCGACGAGGCGACATAGGTCTGAAGAGCCGCGGTATACTAGACAGATCTTATAGACTACTGGTGTAGGGTGTATAGTCGGGGGAGAGTAAATAATGGGGGATTAAAGGGTATAATAATTTCTGGAATCCAGATATAAGATGCGATTGATTAGCACAAAACTGGGGCATGGTCCAGCGCACCGAACTTACACAAAAGCAATGTAGATATAGCTAATTTGCATTGTAGGAAGGGATCTAAGAAGATGTAAGTCTCAACAGTACAAGAAGAAAACAGCAGATGTGACAAAATCAGGGACGTCGACAAGGCTACTTGCGTTGCTTATCAAGTGTGTTAAGTATGAAGGTCAGGCAATGGCTGATGCTCTCAACAAGTTGGTGACTGTTACCACAACCAATTGTTCCGAAGGCATGATGATTGTGGCACCTATCAAGGACTTGGTAAGGTTATCACTTGGGGTATGATTTATGACAGTGATCATTTTTTAACTGGACGATTGGTGTTTAAATACGCAGATATAGCCTTGGATGCGAGACATGTTATGGAATTGGGAGAATGGAATCAATTATTATCATTTAGAGAGGATAAGGCAAACATTTAGCTTGATGTATAGAATGCTACGATGATCACACTGAACGGTCGACACAGTATCCCCA
>CAJDSM010007527.1:0-12979 GCA_903981925.1 Ostrea lurida | reverse complement strand
AAAAATTGTGAGGCATATACCTTATCGATTTGCTAATATACCACGAAAAGTCCGTTGCTGGGCAAAAAAACCCACGGATAGTCCGTCCCCATTCCGCAACGGGGCTAGTGTTAAAAAAAAACAATAATCGAATCCTAGTTAAAATAAATAATTCGCCGCTTCTTTCTTTTTCATACAATGAAGAGTGTCTTTATATAGATATATAGTTTGCATTATGTTACTTATCTAGGAAGTGTTCATTGTGTATGGTATTAGGCATATCCCTCTTTCAAATGGCAAAAACCATATCCTTATTATTTGATATACCCCCGGGATATACCAAATCAGTGGCCTCTTCCCGCTTTTAATGATTGGAACTTTTAAGTAGAAAATTACTACCAAAATTGGTATAGAGAATTAAAGAGAACGATTTCATGATTTAAAAGAGAATCGGGCTTGGCAAAGTAAACCTCTTGTACCCACCCACCTATATTTCCAATTTTCACTAAAATATTCCTTGGTCGTACCTCACTTGTATGATGAAAAAAGGTGACGATAACAAATAGGGATCAGTCTAAAAAGTCCTATAGGGAACCTACTACCCCCACCCCGGGAGGTATATACCCCCACCCCGGGAGGTAAAGTCAGAATATAACATAAGCTGTTGAATATAAGGCAGAGTACGATGAGATATATTTGGAGAGACGTGATCAGTCGCTGACAACTCCTTCGTAAATAATATTCTATATGTGTAATATTCTTCGTCAATCAAAAAAGCTGGGAGGGCAAAATAGTGATCAAGTTGCCGAACTTTAGAAAATGCTACGTACATGTATAATTGACCGTGTGAAAAGACAGGTTTTGCAAGTTGTATGTCGATTTTAAGTTAAATGTCTGTCCTTGAGATTTGTTAATTGTCATTGCAAACGCTGGCCGCATTTGGAATTGTCTACGTCAAAGTTGAAAGAACGGGCCTGTATCTGATCGGACATCAAACCGGCGCTGCTTTGAATGATCGGCAGTGGCGAGTTTAGAGGATGCGTACCCGGCGCCCCCTCAAATTTTCATATTTAATCATTATTTTCAACTCTCTCTGAAATGAACGACAGTTGATTTATTGATACTTTTAATGAAAGAATTTAAATATATTTTAAAAAATCCTAAATTTCGTTTACTTTTATCTTATAGGAGACATACTCTAGCCTATAAAATCTGTATGATCCAGGAGCTGCCCCTTTAACCTCAAATCCTAGATCCGCCCCTGGTCGACGTGGCTTTGTCTTTGACCAACTCTCTGAGAGAAGTCTGATGCAAGCCGCAGGGCGAGAGGAAAAAAATATATCATTTCACGATGGGTCAAATTGTTATCCACCCAGTAGAAATTTTTTTCTTCGCCTAAGGCAATAGAAACAGTTCTCAAACCCGTTCGTCAATAACCGGAAATCGATAACTAGTTGATTAGATCTAGTTTAGAATCAGGCGACGGAACATCCTTAGATTAACAATAAAATTTGTACTGATTTCTGCTTTCTTTCTTTTTTCAGCGGTTGCAGTATAAATCTATAACAAGTGTGCTTTTAAGAACTAAAAGTTGTAAACGATTTTTAAATATTAGCAGTGTCACTACGAATAAATAACATGCATATGCAACATTTCAGGTGAAAACCATGCATTGAAAAAAGTCATGAAATAATATCACGTATAGGGACACGCATGAGGTCCATTGAATGTTGTCCTTTGTGTTAAGACCCGCCCACTATGCTTATTATTATTCATGAAGGAGACCATGGCGAAAACTGCTTGATAAAGGTTTTAAAATTCAGTAATTTTTCGGTATTTCTCGAGACAAAAAACATAGATTATTAAAACTATTCAGAAACCATTGTCTGTGGTGTCTAAGTATATCATTTTAAGTTTTCTACAATATGATTGCTTCTATTGGCAACGTGAAAAGGGGCCAGCTCCAATAGTTGTTTCAACTCATCCTTTACAATATTTCTACATTTATGAAGTACATTAAAGATCATCTGCATCACTATGGATTTAGTTTGTTTTAAACGTGTAGTTGTAAAGACTGTAGTTGTTAAAGACTGGACTGTGTCAGGTATTACATTTGTAAGCATGGACTGTGTCAGGTATTACATTTGTAAGACTGGACGTGTCAGGTATTATATTGGTAAGACTGGACTGTGTCAGGTATTACATTTGTAAGACTGGACTGTGTCAGGTATTATATTTGTAAGACTGGACTGTGTAGGTATTACATTTGTAAGACTGGACTGTGTCAGATCTTACATTTGTAAGACTGGACTGTGTCAGATCTTACATTTGTAAGACTGGACTGTGTCAGGTATTACATTTGTAAGACTGGACTGTGTTCAGATCTTACATTGTAAGACTGACTGTGTCAGGTATTACATTTGTAAGACTGGACTGTGTCAGATCTACATTTGTTAGACTGGACTGTGTCAGATCTTACATTTGTAAGACTGGACTGTGTCAGGTATTACATTTGTAAGACTGGACTGTGTCAGATCTTACATTTGTAAGACTGGACTGTGTCAGATATTACATTTGTAAGACTGGACTGTGTCAGATATTACATTTGTAAGACTGGACTGTGTCAGTATTTACATTTGTAAGACTGGACTGTGTCAGGTATTACATTTGTAAGACTGGACTGTGTCAGGTATTATATAGGTAGAACTGGACTGTGTCAGGTATTACATTTGTAAGACTGGACTGTGTCAGGTATTACATTTGTAGACTGGACTGTGTCAGGTATTACATTTGTAAGACTGGACTGTGTCAGTTTTATATAGGTATAACTGGACTGTGTCAGGTATTACATTTGTAAGACTGGACTGTGTCAGGTATTACATTTGTAAGACTGGACTGTGTCAGGTATTATTGGTAAGACTGGACTGTGTCAGGTATTACATTTGTAAGACTGGACTGTTGTCAGGTATTATATAGGTATAACTGGACTGTGTCAGGTATTACATTGGTAAGACTGGACTGTGTCAGTATTACATTTTGTAAGACTGACTGTGTCAGGTATTACATTTGTAAGACTGGACTGTGTCAGGTATTATATTTGTAAGACTGGACTGTGTCAGGTATTACATTTGTAAGACTGGACTGTGTCAGGTATTACATTTGTAAGACTGGACTGTGTCAGGTATTACATTTGTAGACTGGACTGTGTCAGGTATTACATTTGTAAGACTGGACTGTGTCAGGTATTACATTTGTAAGACTGGACTGTGTCAGATCTTACATTTGAAGACTGGACTGTGTCAGGTATTAATTTGTAAGACTGGATGTGTCAGGTATTACATTTGTAAGACTGGACTGTGTCAGATCTTACATTTGTAAGACTGGACTGTGTCAGGTATTACATTTGTAAGACTGGACTGTGTCAGGTATTTATATTGGTAAGACTGGACTGTGTCAGATATTACATTTGTAAGACTGGACTGTGTCAGGTATTACATTTGTAAGACTGACCTGTGTCAGGTATTACATTTGTAAGACTGGACTGTGTCAGATCTTACATTTGGACTGTGTCAGGTATTACATTTGTAAGACTGGACTGTGTCAGGTATTACATTTGTAGACTGGACTGTGTCAGGTATTACATTTGTAAGACTGGACTGTGTCAGGTATTACATTTGTAAGACTGACTGTGTCAGATCTCTAATGGACTGTGTCAGGTATTACATTTGTAAGACTGGACTGTGTCAGGTATTACATTTTGTAAGACTGGACTGTGTCAGGTATTACATTTGTAACTGGACTGTGTCAGGTATTACATTTGTAAGACTGGACTGTGTCAGGTATTACATTTGTAAGACTGGACTGTGTCAGGTATTACATTTGTAAGACTGGACTGTGTTCAGATTTACATTTGGACTGTGTCAGGTATTACATTTGTAAGACTGGACTGTGTCAGGTATACATTTGTAAGACTGGACTGTGTCAGGTATTACATTTGTAAGACTGGACTGTGTCAGGTATTACATTTGTAAGACTGGACTGTGTCAGGTATTACATTTGTAAGACTGGACTGTGTCAGGTATTACATTTGTAGACTGGACTGTGTCAGGTATTATATAGGTATAACTGGACTGTGTCAGGTATTACATTTGTAAGACTGGACTGTGTCAGGTATTACATTTGTAAGACTGGACTGTGTCAGGTATTACATTTGTAAGACTGGACTGTGTCAGGTATTACATTGTAAGACTGGACTGTGTCAGGTATTACATTTGTAAGACTGGACTGTGTCAGGTATTACATTTGTAAGACTGGACTGTGTCAGTATTACATTTGTAAGACTGGACTGTGTCATATTACATTTGTAAGACTGGACTGTGTCAGTATTACATTTGTAAGACTGGACTGTGTCAGGTATTATATTGGTAAGACTGGACTGTGTCAGATCTTACACTTTGTAAGACTGGACTGTGCCCCTTATTGGCAGACTTATTTTTATATTCATATGAAGCAGAATTTGTACAGAAACTGTTACGGGATAAAAACAAAAAACTTGCTGTTTCCCTCAACCTTACATATAGGTATATAGATGATTGTTATCAAATTAACAATCATAATTTTCACAATTATGTCCATTGATACATCCCGAAGAACTCGACATAAAGGACACCACAGAATCTGACATATCTGCTTCATATTTGGATATTTTACTTAACATTGACTCTAATGGCAGATTGACAACTACATTATATGATTAAGCGTGATGACTTTAACTTTGCAATCGTCAACTTTCCTTTTCTATGTAGTAATATACCACTATCCCTGCTTATGGTGTGTATATCTCCCAGTTGATTCGATACGCAAGAGCATGCTATGCGTATGCGGACTTTTTAAAGCGAGGCCAACTACTAACAAAAAAGTTGATGCTGCAGGGTTATAACGAATCTCGTTTAAAGTCATCATTTCGCAAATTCTACGGTCGCTATAATGACTTGTTTGCGATTACAAATTTACACTAAGTCATATGTTGACTGATTTGTTTCATACCATTTGTTAGACTGTCATTTTCCTACTAGATTTGACTACGGGTAATCCCATTTACTTTATTTCGACTAAGGGCTCACGGCGGGTGTGATCGGGTCAGCAGAGGATGCTTACTCCTCCATTGGCACCTGATCCTACCTTCGCTTTTGTCGGAGGCCGTGATGCCCTACACCGATTTTGTATATGTTTTTTGGATTATGATTACGTTTGACCACAATGTTAACTTCGCCCTTTTGTATATTACATTTGTAAGACTGGACTGTGTCAGGTATTACATTTGTAAGACTGGACTGTGTCAGGTATTAATTTGTAAGACTGGACTGTGTCAGATATTACATTTGGACTGTGTCAGGTATTACATTTGTAAGACTGGACTGTGTCAAGTATTACATTTGTAAGACTGGACTGTGTCAGGTATTACATTTGTAAGACTGGACGTGGTCAGATCTTACATTTGTAAGACTGGACTGTGTCAGATATTTACATTGGTAAGACTGGACTGTGTCAGGTATTACATTTGTAAAGACTGGACTGTTCAGGTATTATATTTGCAAGACTGGACTGTGTCATTTGTAAGACTGGACTGTGTCAGATATTACATTTGTAAGACTAGACTGTGTCAGGTATTACATTGGTAAGACTGGACTGTGTCAGGTATTATATTTTGTAAGACTGGACTGTGTCAGGTATTATATTTGTAAGACTGGACTGTGTCAGGTATTATATAGGTATAACTGGACTGTGTCAGGTATTACATTTGTAAGACTGGACTGTGTCAGATATTACATTTGTAAGACTAGACTGTGTCAGGTATTACATTTGTAAGACTGGACTGGTGTCAGGTATTACATTTGTAAGACTGGACTGTGTTAGATCTTACATTTGTAAGACTGGACTGTGTCAGGTATTACATTGTAAGACTAGGACTGTGTCAGATCTTACATTTGGACTGTGTCAGATCTTACATTTGTTCAACTTCTGCAAATCAAAAAGCATGTCCACTCCTGATAAAATCATGCTGATCAATTTGATTAATATTTTATCTCTTGAATTGTTCAACTCTTGCATATTCTTAATCCACTTACCCCCTGATACTCAATATCTGTTTGCCACCTCTTGTATATTTAATTTGATACTCAATACCTGTTTGCACCTCTGATACTCAATACCTGTTTGCACCTCTGATACTCAATACCTGTTGCACCTCTTATATATTAATTTCAAAAAGCTTTATCAATGATTAACAGGTATGTACAAAAAATATCCTGTCAAATTGCCGCACAATGGCAACCAGTCCCTGCAAAAACGCTAATGTATTTAAGCTATCGTCCGAGGACACTAGCAAATTATAAACCTAGAGTTGATTTACCTAGTGCCATTGTTGACGTCCCCACCGTGGGGCTTTGTAGACCCTGACAAGAGGCATCCGCCGACATAGACATGTCACCTCCATACCCAAACAGGCTGTGCATCTGAAAGATAACACTTACTACACTGCATTATTCGTACAGTTATTAGAACATAAACCCGGTGTCTTTGTACCTTGTTAATTGTTACAAAGTAGTGAAAAAATCACAATAATGAGGTAAGAACAATACACTTTACATTACCCACAAAATCTTTATGACAAATCTGCTTTACATGTACTTACAAAACATCGGTACATTTCGACTCTTTCTGAAAGATCTGAGCCACTAAATCTGCCATACAAGTATTTCTCCCCGTTTTCCCAAGTGGCCAAACATTGGAAATAAACCTCTGAAATAATACATTTCTTTCTTAGGTATATACATGAGATCATCAATATAAACATGTGGGGGGGATCACTGCTTGATCAACATACTTTTACTGGTTGGCTTTTTCCAAAGAAATAATAGTAAAATCAATTCAAAACACACACAGTAGTATAGACGGAAACCAAGGATAGAAACAAATCAAATAACGGCCCTTTAGATTTACAGGGGGTTCATAGCTCTAGTTCTTTCAACACGCACGCACGCACACGCACGCACACACACGCATGCCACACACACGCACGCACACACACAGCCTTGGTAATATAGATGTAATTATCACCCCTTTCTTTAGTATCTGGTATGCCTGGGCATTCCTTGTAAATGAATTTGAATTTGGATTCATCAGCGCATGGGTGAATTTCTGATGGAGGATTGCTGCATGAACCCTTTCCGTTGTATGCATATGAAAAGGAGTATCTTCCCTGGAATGGACATGTTACGGGACTTCCAGGCACTGCAGATAAAAAACATTCTAAGATAATGGTAATCACGATTTAGAATTAAACGAGAAAAACTTGAAATTTAAGGGTACTTCCCCTATATTCCTTAAGCATGAGCTATGATGATTGATGACATGTTCAGATAGATAAATTATCTGAATTAGATATGTATATAATGAAAATGATGAAGCTAGAAGCAGAATGTAAATACAAGAAATAAACTTCATTTTAGAATGTACATGAGGTTGTGATCTACTTTACGTTACGCCTGCATACTTCATATGCTTTAAAATTTCAGATATGCCAACTCCTTAAACCTTGCTATCTTTTAACAAACTTCGAAATCGCAAATCGGCAGGTTGGGGTGTCGTTTATCTTTCTTTCTATAGACTAAATTCATCAGCTCCATTTCACATTCTTACAATTCAGTACAACTAAAACAAGAGGCATATGGGCCACATCGTTCACGTGAATGATTTTGGCCCTGTCGTTGTTTAGCAGTTACAAGGCAATTCACTGGCTACTGGATAGCGTTAAACTATCCGAGTCAACAACTCTGACTGTCCAATAATGTGATCTACATGAACTTAATTTTGAACCCAGGGTCTCATCCTATACTTTGGGGTACAGATGTACGGCATAGATTTCCAAAACACCCCATGTAATATAATCATTTTGAAATCCATACCCATTCATATATTTTAGTATATTTCATAACAAAATTGTATAAAATTTACATTTCATCACAAATTTGTATAGTTGCTATGGATCATGTGGATATTGCTACATGTATATTATTCGGTTGTAATATAATCTTAATTCCTTTGTTTTCAGTGGTAGATCAATTGGAGTTTTTTCCCAAGATTACACATTTTCAGTGGATAAAGCCTCTACCATCCATTGGTATAGTGGCATGTCAAATTCTCTACCAGATTGATGGAAATTGCATCCCATTAATATATTAAAGTGACCCATTCCAGCGGTACATCTGTGTATACCAAGATATAGAAAGACCACCCCGTATGACTTTGAATTGAAAGGTTTAATTAGAATATGACAAACTGTTGAATCTAAGGCAAAGTACAACGAATGAATCTGATCAGTCGCTGACAACTCCTTCGTAAAGAATATATTCCTTGTCAGTCAAAACATGTGGAAAATGCTACATATAACCGAACGTGTGAAAAGACGGGGTTTGCATTTTGTAAGCCGATCTTACGCAATGTCTGTCCATGAGCTTTGGTCATGCAGGCCGTAATCTACAACAGGAACATCTTTGAAAGATCGGCAGTGGTGGATTTAGTGGGTTCGTACCCCCCCTTCCCGTCCTTAAAATTTTCAAAATTAATCATTAGTTTCGACTCTCTTTGAAATAAACGAAAATTAATTTATTGTTGCTTTTATTGGGAGGATTCATATTTTATTTAAAAAACAACAATAAAATCTCAAATGTTGTGTCATTTTTCTTAATTTCACCTCATCAAAAACGGCAGAAAATATCATATTAAAAATGGCTACATGGGAGACATAATCTCTCAACAAAAACAAAGACAAAAAAAAAAAAAAAAAAATCCTCCCACGTCTCAACCTCCCTGCTTCATACAGTTTTGTCTCCTGTAATCATCAAATCCTGGATCCAGGGCCTGATCGGGGTTAGCTGCCAAATAATGTAGCCCCCCGCCTTTTTTTTGGGGGGGGGGAGGTAACAACGTCATAGGATCTCCGTATGGTGCAGATCGGGAGGTGATTCACTCCTGCAACAATTTCAATTTTATAACTCTTTGGTCTGGGCTTCTTGCGTTAACAACAAATGGAAGACATATTATTCATATTCGTAATAGATAAATTTTCAAACCTACAACTCGTACATATTTTTGTAGGTGTGTATCCGAGCAAATAAAAAAACAAAAATAAAAAAAAAAAAAAACTAAAAATATTCTCGATTGCGTATTTCAAGGCGCCAGGTTTTTTGTTTTTGTAAACTGGAACTTCGCTGTCTATATTCCCATAATAGGATAGATTTAAACAGAGCGGCTTCGTCGGTCATATCAAGCTAACAGAGATATAGGATAGTGTATATCTAATTCTCTGTCACCGAATATTATGATTCGGTTTTAATTTTGGTGTCGGAATGGGTGTCGAGTCGATGTTGAACAACCCTTTTCCCGAATTTGTACAGTTGTTTTTGTTTTTTTAGATCGCACCTCCGAATATTGCAACATGGCGGATTGGACGAAAGAATTTAGGGCATGTGGTACTTGTTTAATAGAAGCACCGTTAGAATAGAATGGCACTAGGAGCAAACGTAGGTACGTTAATTGATGTAAAACATTGATAGAGAACAAATATACCGCGTTATAGTTATATGATGATCGCAAAAATATTTGCTCATTACGAAAGATCGCTATGGATTGTACTGCCCTGTCGCGTGAATTGTCAGAATAAAAAAAAATCGGAAGGCTACATTTATTGTCGTATCGGGGTGGCTTTATCATTGATCCAACTTGTCTCGAGAGTAAATTTGGATACGAATCGTCGGGCTAGGAGGAAGAAAATATGCCCATTTCACGAAAGAGCAGTTGTTATTTGAACAGCCAGTGGAAACAGGTTTTTTCTTCGTAACATATAGAAAATTTCTGAACTGTTTGGTCAATAGCCGTGAAATAAACAAATTTAGAACCAGGCACGGAACGACGTGGTGTGCTTCCGAGGAAAAAGTTTTCCCTAATTGTCTCCCCGAAATCCCAAAAAAACGGATGAAACATCTTTTGTCCTGTAAAATTCAGTTGGAACTATAACATTGAGTGGCACAATAAATGATGTCGGTGAACAGTGGAATAAGTAAGGATTGAATCAAATTTTTGAACTGTTAATTTAATAATATACACTGTATCATTAGATGCTTTAAAAACAAAATAAAAGAAAAAAAAATTTTCCGACTCATAATATTTATGAAAATTTTTGATGCTGCCATGGTGGTGGCCTACCTGCCCCAAAAGAATGACAATAGTCTGAATGAATCAACATAGACGAACAGGAGGACGTTTGCTGTTCTGGTGAAGAAAAAAAATGGCATGATATTTTGTATGAGAAATCTAGTTGAATAATTCGTATTTTGCTTAACGCACTCGGGTTGCGAACTTTATCATTTTAGTATGGAGACGTCATCCATTGCCTGGTGAGAAGCTGCATGTGTAAAAAATATACCTTCTGAGCAGAGGGAATAATTCTTTTATTCGTGTCACGCTGCTACGAACAGCGAAACCGTCGTTTTTAGTGCAGATACATACGACATCGCAGCTTACGATCAAGCAAAGGGTATCAGGAGGGACTTAGTTCTAAGCCGGATTCGTACGGGATACAACAGAAATCCTAATGATTATACAGAATATGAAAAGCGTTATTTTGAATAGTTCAGGAGATTTTGAGTAAGGTCATACAAGTAGGGGTCAAAAATCACAAGTACAAACACTATGAACACTAGGTTTCATCATAAAGAACCCTATATACAAATAGGAAATTCCGTATACCTTGGAATACTGAGTCTCCAAAATTATTTTGTGTAGCAAGTAAGTTTAAACTTTGAGGTTAAGAGAGGTATGAAATTGTGAAATTAAAAGGTTGGCCGCATAGAATTTAGCATACAAAATATGAAAGGCTTACTTAAATGGTTATGGAAATAGGTAATTGTAAAAAAAAATAGGTCAAACTTCAAGGTAAATGTCACTAGTTAAAGTAACCGAATAATAAAGCACCTAACCTAGTAAGAGTTTCCAGATAAGTTAATCTAATATAAAATCATGCAATACAACTATCTAAAATGTCATCAAGTACAACCCGTGGGGGCCGGGTTAGGAATAGGGTGCCCGAGCGACTCCTTGCGTGTCTAAGAGGTACTTGCGGGGAGGAGTCACAGGGGCTGCGTCACGAACTTTGTCTTATTAAAAATTGTGACAACCGTGTAGTTCTAATATTTAATCACACAACTGTAGCTGTTCCAAGTTCATAAAACGGGTTCGGAAAAATGAATAGTGAAGACACAGGCCCTGAAGTGTGGAAGTGCTGGTACCCCCCGCCCCCTTTCAAAAAATTAGAATGGACAAAAAGAAATTAAAAATTTTAATAGAAACGAAAAATTTTCTAAAAATATTTTGATGTTCCCCGCCGATCACTCTTCATAAGGAGTCGCATTCTGCATAAGTTAGTTTCTACTTTTAGCAAGCTTTGAAAAATGACACACTTGTGGAGATACTATTATGTCAAGGCAAAGATAACGACGTGATCAATTCGGTGCTAAGCCAAAGTAGAAACAAAAAACAAAGTTGGGCATCAACGGGACCTGGACACACAAGGTGCGTATCCGAGTACCTAGGAGGAGTGAGCATGCCCTGTTGACCGGTCACAGGCCCGCCGGAGCTCAATATTCTTGAGCAGGTAACGGAACTAATCTGTAGTCAATGAGTGTGGTGAAAAACGGCTTAACTAAATGCTAAATGAATCACACGTAGACATGCATTTGACTTCAATGAGTGGGTCTTATTGGTAAATTGCCTCAATTGTTAAGAACGACGCTACATTAGAAGTTGTGACGAAAATGCTGCCTTTAAACGTGACTGTTGAAACGCCTTGCAACAAACAATGTGTCATGTGAGGAAGCCTGCCCTCGATTCAAAAACTGGATGATACGTAGGAACAGGGCTCTTTGCGTATCGAATAGAGTTTGAGAGATTGATATCACCATAGGGATGCCAGGTGAGATGGAAATATTGCTACAATGGAAGAGTAGGAGGTTGAGCGATAGAGAAGGCTGGAAATCGCCCGTTTGTCAATAAAGGTTAGTAGTTAGATTTGCGCGTTACTATATCAAATCAGTAAGAGTACCAAGTAAAAGGAGACATGGGAAGACTCTGTGGTGTCCTTACTTCTTAGTGATCGTTGGGATATATTGCGCAGTCGACATATGATGGAAAGTCATTATTATGATAGAGGTAAAAACTATCGTCATAGTAGTCGATAATGTGTCAGATTAAAGGCGGCAATCCGGGCTAGAGGATCGTCATCTTGTTCATGTAGAAGCTTTTGAATGATTCGCCTCAAAGGAATATAAAATAGGTCTAGCTTAATAAAGGAAGCTCACAATTCGTTGCCCAATGGGTCCCGACAGACAGTTGGAAGACCTATTGCCAAAACACAGAAATATTGTCAATGGAGGGAAGCTCCAGCATGCTTTAAAAACATATCAACTTCCAGTACTTGGTGTGTACGAGATCAGAGTGTGAGGTTGTAACAGAGAATATATTGTTTTGGTTGAAATGTGTCTGATGTCACCTACGATATATGAAAGTATTTCCTTTTGTCCATTTTGTTAAGAGTAGAAGCAACTGTTTATAAAAAGATGTGGGTACCCTGTATTATTGATTTATATAATGGGGTTACAAGCCTTGTCGTTTAATTTATTCGTGTGCGGGATGGTCGTCGTAAAGATGTTTGAATGTCAAATCATGTTTTGGAATGTTGTTTGGATATGTGAAAGGTTCTGGATTCAAATTCCTAAGAGTTCTTTAGAGTTTTGTTTTTGAATCCACATTTGATTTACAGCCACAACTTCTGCTGCATTTAGTGTTAGTGTTCCACATACGGTCGTGAAGTGCGCCTTGGATAAGCTGTCAATATTTCGTGTAGGAGGATAAAACAGGGCTTTGGTGCAGTACATTTAGCTTG
>CAJDSM010007523.1:0-12624 GCA_903981925.1 Ostrea lurida | reverse complement strand
CTTGATACGGTAAGATAGATTTAGTAAAACTTAACAACTTTTGTTATATATCTTGATAAAATGTTTTCGAGTAAAGAGTTATGAATATTGACATTAAATCGTCTGTACAGGTGAGCCATGAGGCCCGTGGGCCTTGGACGGATTTTTCCGAATATCAGTAGGGTTTTTACTCAATTGATGAGTAACAATATCCCAAAGTTTCGATTGAATCAGATGTAAACTTTTGAAGTTATTGCTCGGAAACCTCATTCTCTCAATTTTTTTCAAAGTTATTTGGTCACTGTGACCTTGACCTTTGACGGATTTTTCCGAAAATCGATAGGGTTCCAACCCATTTGATATACAACAAGATTCCCAAGTTTCAATAGAATCAGAAGTAAAGTTTTAGAGTAATCGTCTGGAAACCTCATGTTTTCAGATTTATTCAAAGTTTTTTGGTCACTGTGACCTTGACCTTTGACGGATTTTCCTGAAAATCAATAGGATTCTCTCTCACATGATATGCAACAATATCCCAAAGTTTCAATTGAATCAGATGTAAACTTTTGAAATTATCATCCCGAAACCTCATGTTTTCAGATTTATGCGGAGTTTTTCGGTCACTGTGACCTTGACCTTGAAATGATTTGTCCGAAAATCAATAGGGTTCTCTCTCATGTGATATGTAACAATATTCCAAAGTTTCAATTGAATCAGATGTAAACTTTTCGAGTTATTGTCCAGAAACCTAATTGTTGACGCCCGTCCGCCATCATCAAACCAATAGCCGAGTGCAACTCGGCCAAAAAGTGGCCATTTTAACATAAGTTGCATACTAGGTAAAAATGATGAAAATTTACTGTAAAGGGGGAAATATTTGCGTGGGAAATAAAACCATCACGGAGTGCTATTCATTGTATTTAATTCAGTTCATCTACTATCCACGAAAATTAAACCACCGCGAAATACCAAAAGGTAAAAATCGCGAAATTTTAGCCCCGTGAAATTAAAGCCCTTTACAGTGTTTAAGAAAGAAAGGTATCTTTTATTTTTAACTTACCCGTGGACTCCAGTTCATGAGATAGACCTGCTTTAGAGACATTTCATCGGTTAATTCCTCAGCTCCACACATGAGTAATAACTGTGAACAGGAAAAGAAAAGATAAAAGTGAAACAAAAAGAACAAAATTATTAATACATGTATCCACAAAAATGCTATGCTTGCCCACTGAAGCTGACAATTGAACTTTTGTTTCGAAATTAAAAGTGTTCTGTGCAAAATTCCCTTTGCAACCCAATTGTTACCCAGTATTCTCATTTTTATCAAAATGTCCTCGACTCTAAATCATAATCTTGTCTATGAAATACAATACAATTTAGTACTTCTTTAAAGCAATCGATTTCATGGTGGCTCAATTACTATATAACACAAGGCGAATATCTAAATGGAAGTAGAATTACAGGCAAGATTTGATCAAAAACTTGTAAAAATTATAGAGTTTTATCACCCTCATTTTGTTAAAATACACACCATGAAATCCATCATCAATATACAAAACATACATGTATTAACATCACAGAATTCAAAATAAACCAATGCCATCAAGCTTATAACTACATGCAAAAAATAGATTTCATTTTTGGAAAATACATGATGGCAGGAACTGTGAGGCTTTATGCCTGCATACCGGTACTTCATTGTGTTAAACCATGCAGGCGTGAACTGCTGCTGTTCATACCCTCATGCCTTTTCACTTGGTATTTACATGGATTTTTTTTACATCATTTTACTTTCATTTCTGTTGAATTGAAAATATTTTATTGTATAATATATACAAAAGGATTGGACAACTTAATAATCCTCTCCAATATACATAAATACATACAATTATAAAATGGAAGACTGTCATACATACTTTTCTATATTTAGAAAACCATATATGTTATTACAATCAAAACCTAAAAGAATCTCTAATATACTTTAGTACAGAGGAAAAAAAATTTCTATTTGATTCGACTGACAATGCGTCGTTTCCCCATAACAAGCAATGGGAATCTATAATGTTGATTTGTTCAATTTGTAGCAGCAGTTTAATAGGACAGATGTCCTATCGGACTAAACACCCCTGCGGGCACACTAATAAATTGAACAAAACAGATCTTTTCTCAGCATTAACAGATTGTCTCAATCAATGAACTATAGTATTATTTTTAGAAGAGTTGTGGCTACACGATGCACTAATGCCAACATTGGTTGAAAATTGCCTAATCAATACGTCATGCATATCTGTACAAACAAATTGTCCATAAACAAAATTCCTGATCACAATGCACATTTCCATTATCGATCTAACACTCCACAAAGTTTCATAAAAATCCATGCAAAATCGTTAGGGGAGTTGCGCGACAACGCACTTATGCATAGGTATTTTGGTGACAATGCCTAAGTCACAAACGTTCATACTGTGACAAACATTGTCCAAAATAAGAAATTCCTGACAATATGCACATCTACCATTATATTTCTAACACCACAAAGTTTCATAAAAATACTAGCAAGTCGTTAGAGAGTTGCTGACAATGCACTGATGGCATAGTCATTTTGTGAAAATGCCTAAGTCAAACGTTCATATCTCTGTTACAAATTGGTCCAAACAAAATTTCCTGACAAATATTCAATCTAATTGCATATATTTCTAAACACACCCAAAGTCATTAAAAAAACTCCTTGCGCAAGTAGTTTAGGAGGAGATTGCGACAACGCACTGATGCAATAGTATTTGTGAAGAACATGCCTAAGTCCAAGAACAGTTCATATCTGTACAAATCATTGTACACATAATAAAATTCCTGACAATATGCACATCTCTCATTATGAGATCTTAAAATACTCACAAAATTTCAAAAAATCTGCAAGTCAGTTTCAGGAGGAAGTTGCGGAAGCAATGCACTGTTGCATAGGTATTTTGGGTAAAATTGCCAAAGTCGCAAACGTTCAATCTTGTACAAATTGTCCAAAATAAACATTCCTGACAATTATGCACATGCTCATTATGTATCTAACACCCCAAAGTTTCATAAATCCTCAATCGTTAGGAATTGCGGACAACTAACATATTTCGGACAGACAAACGCACGGACAGACCGGGGGTTGAAACCTAAATTACCCCCACTTCGTTTGCGGGGGGTATAAATATAGACCAGCAGATATTTACATGTAACTGAGATGGGAAGTCCAGACACTCATTTAGATGCTGTTTTAGATCTGACACACATACTCTTGCTGAACACCTCAGGAATTTCTTCTCTAAAGATGGCAGTATGAAGGTCTGGTTTACAAACTGCTGAGGACGCAAGCTGAAACAAACAACACACTTATAATTGAATAACAAGTGTGAACATCTCATAAATTTATAGAGAAAATAAAATTAGTAAGTCCGATTCCAAATCTATATATACATGATTGTATTTCATATCATAGCAAATACGCAAAAAAATACTCCCTGAGAATATCCTATTACAACTTGTCAAATTTTCTTTTCTTTTCAAATGTGTGAAAGATAAATGGAGATATACCTGTATCTTTCCAAACAAAGACAGATCTTTTCATCATATTGGAACTGGTGAGCATTTGGGCTACTGAGAACACAAGATAATTTGGGTTCTGATGTCTTTTCTACAACTTGTGCTGCAAGGAAAATAAAAAAGAAATTGTTAACATCAAATAGTGAGTGTGTGGACATTGTTTCCCTTTTGAATCAGTACTGTAATGCTCAACTTACCCACAACTTGACCTTTCTTTTGTGTTTTGAAGCCCCTTGAATTGTAGAATTCTTCTTTTCTTTTTTCTTCACCTGCAAATTTCACATTGATGATGTTACGAGGTGTCTTACAGCATTCTCTGATGTTTAATCTGCCTGATATATACATGTATTACACATACACATAGTCATTCAACTCTTCAAGTGTATTCAATCCAAAATTTGAAAAATTACTTTCAAATAGGTGAGGTACTAGCTTGTACACAATATCTTGCATTGTGCGATCTGGTCGAAGATGAAGAAGAGGCTGAGTCTCGTGAACTTTGACCCCACATTGTGGACAATTTTTGCTACTTTGGAGATGCTTCACAATACAACTTTTGCAAACTGAAAATCAAAGTAGAAATAGATTATGTATCAGCAAGACTTATCTAACATCAAAGTACTGGGAAAAGTTCATAATTTGGTTGATCTTAATTCATTAATACTGAATAGAAATTGAATTGCTGAAACAGAGCTTTTGTAATGCCATTTCAGGGTAAATTAGTACCAAAAAAATTAAACAACCAATAGTGCAACAAACGTCTATCAAACAAAGAACAGTACGTTAAGAATTTCCCCCAAATTCAAGAAAGTATAACAACATGCACTTCCCATCAAAATTAATTACGCACATCTTCCATATCCACATAGCGATGCCAATTCTGAGTGAAGTGAGAAAGTCTTAGTTTAAGAATGGTAAGAGGAGTTAGTCTCAATTCAACGGAAACGGAAAGATCATTATAAACTAAAAAGATTGATTTCATATAAAGGGGCAGAACTTTGGTAAACCTATGTGAACTTCAATAGTATACCTGTCCAAATTAGACTAAGAAATCCTATGGCTCTCATCTGCATAAATCTACCTGACAGGTGTGAATATTCATTACTTGCAATCTTAATTACTGAACTTCAATATTTTAAATTTGAAGTGATTCACAGTAACAGAGCACTCAGCCAAATATAAAAGATGGATCTCATGTTGCAAGGAACATCAATTACATCCTCAACAAAGTGAAATATATCTTGCATTTAATAAAATACTCTGAATATTGTTGTGCATCATCACGACTTTTGGTCATAATCATTTTTGGTTGAACATCATCTGAAAAAATTATCTTAATTGATTTATGATTCTCTCAAAGTGCAACTCTGAAACTTTTTAGGCAAAAAAAAAAAAATCTACAGATGGAGGAATAAATGATTAGACAGACAGCTATATATTGATTCAAAAGCAATTGTAAAGAAACTCCCAAGATAAAAATATCTGTGAATGACTAACAAACACGATAATTATTGTATATTTCCAAAACTTATGCAACTGCAAATGTTACATCAAAACAGAAATTACTCATAGAATTTGCATTACAAAATACACCCATTCATTATAGATGGTTCTGTAAAAATGACACAAGCATATATGCATCCTTTGGTTTCAAATGTCTTCATGAAATTTGGAGAGATGCAAAGTGTGAAAGACAATTGTGTATGATAAATGAAATATTCTACAAAGTATAAAATATAAAAATGTTATTACAGGTATGTAGGCACTCCGTGATTGTTGTGGCATCGATGTAGTAACCTGCACACATAGAACACACGATGTGAGGGTTTATCAGCTGCATCCTGATCTTTATATCCTGTAAGAAAAGGCGTAAATTTTACAGCTGAGTGCAAAAAAATAAAATATTTCTCAAATGAAAGGTATACTGAAGATAGGTATATGTACATGTGCATAAATGTCCTGATGAATTCACATATACAAAAACATATAATTTGTAAGTGATTTAAAATTCCAGAAAAGGAACCAAAATATTAATTTCAGCATACCAGTAGGACATTACAACAAAATGAACTCCTTTATCATTAATGTTCAGAATTGTCAATCAATATACACATAGAACATTGTAGATTAGTGTTTTAAGATAAAGATATGATAAATAATCAGGTTGGGAACAATTCCCCTTTAGCGAGATCATCTCTAGCGAGAAAAAACCCGGTACGATATACACGTGTTTTGCTGCTTTTCGTGGATATAATTATGGCAAATCCCGTGCATTGCTCAATAAGTGTGACAAACAGTGGACATGACGGGAATTACCATAATAATAGAATTAATAACTTAGACAAGAAATTCTTAATCAACATTAACATTGCTGCGTAAGTGAGCAGGACGATGAAACCCAATACAGGTCATGAGTACTATTGTTTTGGTTTTTTAAAATTACATATTTGCAGTATCGGACATATAACTTTTTCTTCTTTTTCACGCAAAGTACAAATATGTAAATTCCTCAGTGTTTTTCTTGCTTGAACGGGATATATTTCTCTCGCTAGGGAGGGATAATCGCCTTTTAGCGAGACGATCTCGCTAAAGGGCCTGACCTGATGTTTTCAGTTGTTATGTTTTCAAATATAGCACCCTTGCAGTAGTAAAAATAAAGCTTTGCTCAACAAAAGTATATAAAAAAGTATTCTGTAATTGTAATTGATTACTTTTCAAAGTAATTGTAATCAATTACATTTCAAAATAGTCTGTAATCATAATCGATTACATTGATTGTAATCTACTTTGTACTTCTGCACATCCTTCCCCTCCTGCCTACTGCATATGTATAGGCCTTGTGTGCAAATATAGATATCACTGAAATACGATGGAGCTAAATGATTCTGTTCAAGTATTTGTTGCCAATCAATATCAGCTAAATGTGTGTGAAATATTAGCAAACTCGCAAAGTAAAAATACCTCTTCCATGGTCTCTGTTTACGGTTTAGTTGGCACACGAGTAAAAGTTGTAACCCGGCCCGCGTCCGGGTCCAAAAAGCGCCGGGTCCAAATTCAATAATTACTTGTGTCGTGCTTCATTTATTCATTGTTTCCAAAATTTATTGGTGAAAATGTGTGAAAGTGATATTAAATTAATTATAAATAAAAAATAACGAAAAAAAATATTTAAAGTCTAAATCAGCCACGATTTTTACATGTTCGGGAGTAAAAGTTGTAACCCGGGTCCGTGCCAGGATATACAAAAATGGCCATAAAAATAATTAAGGATACAATAATAATGAAATATGAATTTTTTTTTAACACAGTTTATGACAAGGAAAGTTAAACCTTTCGCTTTCATTACAATATTTAGCTAAAAACATGCTTATAAAGGCCATCTTATTTTTTTTAATTAAATGTTATGAATAAAAATGTAAATTTCAAAATTTCAGCAGGTAACCCAGATGTTCATAGGTAAGTTATTTGTTAAAACATATGATTATTCTAATTTGTATCGTGTTAAACTATTTACCGTGATTTGAATTTTGATTCAATTGATGCCATGAATAATTAATTAAACCAATAAAAGGCACATACAAACAACTAGCGCTGAGATGTTTACTGACTGGTAGTATTGTACAATGTCAAAGCATTGGCAAATCAGTTCTGGCAATTAAGTATTGAATAAATGGAAAAGATAATATTACTTATCGACGCTTCATTTGATGCGTGATCCCCATTTAAGAATGCATAGAAAACAAGACATTTACAGTTTTTCCTAATATCAAAGACACGCCAAAAAGCCTCAAGTTTAGCTTAGAAAAAACGCAGTGATACTTTTTATTTCAAAGGAATTGCAGTGCCAATTGTGAGCTTTCCGGATTTGTTCGATTGACATGGTATTTTGTGATAAAATGGTTCAGCATGGTTCATTATTGCTGTGCCAACAGTCCGCATGACACATTTCTGGAAGCCTCTCCTTTACCAGCCAGAACTGCTTGAACACATGAACAATTGTAAAATGCACTAACTGAACTTTTAATTCACGTGAAACAACATTGAAAATTTGAATATTTTCGTATATTGTAATGACATTCATCTTAAGATCTAATTCCTGTATGTATTGTTCATTGCTTTATAATTGGTACTAAAATGAACTTTTAATATATTATAGAAATTAAAAAAACATAACTTTTCATGGTCGTGATTATTCATTTATTTACATTTCAAATGTTTTTGTATCCAATTATTATTCATATGCCATTTTGTAGATCCTGGCCCGCGACCCGGATTAACTTTTACTCCCGAACATGTAAAAATCTTGGCTGATTTAGACTTTAAAAAATATTTTTTTCGTTATTTTTTATTTAAAATATAATTTAATATCCACTTTTACACATTTTCACCATAAATTGTTGGACAGGACAATGAAATAAATGAAGCCACGACAAGTAATTATTGAATTTGGACCCGGCCTTTTGGACCCGGACCCGGGCCCGGTTACAACTTTTACTCGGTGCCCGGTTTGTTTTTCTTATTTTTCATCAATAATGTTAACAATTCAATATATAAATTGATTATTTAAAGGCTGAAAATTTATATTATATCCATATGATAAAATAGCATTTTATTAATCGCATTGAAAATGTAAGAGTATTGATCTTTTTAGAAAAGAAGCAAAAAAGTACGAAATAATATGAATGTCATAGTCTTTAAAGTGTTTGTCTGTCATTGTTCGTCAAGACGTTGAGGAAGATAAGTTCAAACATTGAACATGAGTATTTTTGGGGAAGATCCCATGACTTGGAGAATGGTAGAGTAAGGAAAATGAGAGGATTCGTTGTTGTCAACAGAATAAACGATGTTTTTTACCTCGATTGTGACACAGAGTTCACGAATCACCGTGAATATACAGGCTGTGGAACAAGGATTACTCGAAGGTAAAGCACACAAGCTATGGCTATGTTGAGGAATGATGCCGCCTCTGTGCAATGATCCAATATCATGAAAATCAGAAATTATGTTTTGATAAATTGGTGGAAATCTACATGTCAATTATAGCATATTGTAAATATACTCATACTGACAATAGATAGGAAAGATGGATTACCAATTTAGGTTCTATGTTGGACATTTAATTGAACAGGTTTGATATTTATAATAATTAGTTGCAAGGTGCTACCGTTGTTGCAGAGCGAGCACCCTAAAACATTCTTGAAAATAAAATTTGCCTCTTTACTTAACGCTGGAAAGTAAAAATGGACGTCAGTCGACGTGAACAGTTGCATTTGTGACGTCGTATTGCAACTATACAGTGCGATTGGACTGTATTGTCGACGTGACAGATTTAATTGTCGACGTTGTATTCCAGACCATTTCATTTCAGGGTGGAAAATTACAAGTTGCCCTTCGCCCGAGGTTGATCAAATTATTACGATCGGGCAAATTGTTTTATGTACGAGTTTAGCCCTTTTGGTTGAATATGACTTTGAAGTCTTTTTTAGTCAATTAAGCGCTTCATCGTTCAATAACATATGGCCGCACACTTGGATTCGCAGTGCTCGATGGCTATAAAATGATTGATTGGTACATAGTTTTGTGTCCCACTTGAGAATTTTTCACTCATTATGGAGACATCACCATCTCCGGAGAAAGGCTTGCAAAATTTAGGCCTTTGCTCGTTCGTCACAGCCATTGGAGCAGGGAGGGATCTTTTTATCAGCCACACCTGCTGTACGTGAACGGGGCCTCAATTTTGCGTGTCTCATCTAAAGGACTTCCCATTTAATCCACTTCTAACGACAATGTAAGGCCAGATGAGGACCTTTTTTAGCCAGGATCCACACAGATTTCATGTGACTACAGATAGTTTATGTATGTAGTAAGCGCTTCTGGGTACCTACATGTAGGTATAGATAAAGCGCTATATAAAAACCCAATCATTATTATTATTAAAACCAATCATTATTATTATTAAGTTAAAACCAATAAAAAAGATTAACAACAACAACAAAATCTATGATGGCATATCATATGTATGGGATTTTGAAATGGAGAGAGAGTGGGATGAATCGGGATAGTTGATTTATTGGAGGAAGAAGGGGTATATGAAAAGTTGCTTGAAGTGGAAATTGAAACAGAAATTTGCGATGACACATGCATACAAATGAATTGAAGAGAAGAAATTAGCAAAATTGTCGGCGGGTCCATGATTTTTCAATCTTAGGGCTCCTAAAATATTGATGCTAGGAGCCTGTTTGGTCTCCTTAGATATTTTACCTAAATTCCTCACCCCTGGTATTAGCTGCAAGTGTGTTGTTTTCTTCAAAATAAGCAATTATCAAAACACCAAAGCATACTAAGGTATGATAGATTATAGATAAATATGATAGATAGATTCTCGTATTCCAAATTAGGGCCCATTCAGGCATTACAAAAATAACATATATGATTGGCACATTATTAACACCATAAGTACATTCAAATTACATCATAACCATGATATTGGCTTGGTTTACAAACATTGAGGTTGTTACAAACTGTGTAATATTTCATGCATGCAAAATAATAATAACTGAAGAAGTACCATCGCTGTATCCTAATGCAAAGCAGGAATATTTAAATGAAATATAATGTTTAAGTTGAAGAAAATGGTATGAGAAAGCGTTGCTTGGAATTTAAAAACATTTGTGGTGCTTTCCAAACATTCTATCTATTTTATTTACGGAGTTGTTAATGATGTATACCTCAGTGAATCTGACAACTTTTTGCGAACACACTGTGGGTCCGTAGATATTATGGGTCGCAGCAAAGTCGTGTGGGCTCACAATTTTCAGCTAATGATAGAGAGAAATCACTGACTTACATGCCTAATCATTAGAGTGAGCTCATCGCATCGAAAACGTTGCGATGCGAGCAAAAGCTCGCTATAAATAAATAATTTTTATTTTTAAAGTCGGACATCTAAATCAACATAAGTTAATGTTCCAACCAACAATAGAATTAGTGTACTGGTATGCTAAATATATTTTTTGATAATTGATAATAAAATGTATAGAGGAACATAGTAGAGGGAAATTAAAGATTTATTCTTCATTGAAGATTTGATTTGTTGTGTATGATTTGCTTAGTACAATGTAATTGGAAAGTAAATTGAAATGTTATTGGAATTACATGTTATTTTGCAATTTAATTAAATTACAATTACTTGTAATTGAGAAAAACTTCAATTATGATTACAAATTACTTCCAATTACTTAAAAACTATGTAATTAATTACACTCAATTACAATTAGTACTTTTTTCAATTACCCATATCCTACCAAGGAGGCCACAAAATTGAGGTTTAAAGTTTTATCATTGCATAGAAAAGCTATGACTCTAATCTTTTCCAAAAGAATGGCATTAAAGTTACAATTTGATAAGTCTATTTGCATATATATCCACAATAGTAGGATTAGGCACTTGCAGTGTAGATGAAGTTTATTCACAGTGTGTCACCTAAATAAGAGCAAGCCAAAAAGGATTTTAAAAAGTTTAAACACTGGAAATCTAATAAAAAATCTTAAGTTTGTTCAAACAACGACTGCTGAGATCAGGACAGGATTACAACTTTGGCATTTAGAGAAATCTTAGTGATGAACACCCCCTCACAAAAATATCTACATGTATGTCTATGCACACAACAAATTTCAGATTTATCATAGTCTTATAGCATTGCTAGATTATTCATTTCTGTGACTTAAAAAATCAAATCTATAGCTGGGATGCGTTAAGATTGGTAGCTAAATCTCATTGGCCACAAAGTCAATTATTTAAGGAATGAAGCTAATTTTGACATAGGTTATACAATATAATCTAACTTGGTGCAGTTTACGCTTTATAATCCGCGAAGCAAATTTTGCCGTAGCAACAAAGTAGAAACAACACTGTCACCATCAAATGTATTGTGACGTCGTTCTAGGACGTCACAAAGAGCAAGTTAGATTATACAAAATAACTGATGTTGCTCAATCTTGATTCAGCCAATCAAATTGCTTGTAACAAGTAAAATTAAATTATTGATATATATCTCAATGAGAGGTGAAAAAAAATGTCACGGGATTCATACATGATAGTAGTGGTAAAGTAGCACATGAACTGTGGAAATCAGTCTGAATATTTCGGTGGGTAGAACACCTGACTAGTGATACAGAGGTCCACCCACGTATTTTCAAGTCATTCCTTAATATAGTAGTTTGGCATTCATTGGAGGAGTGGTTAGAAAGTGAGTTTTTTAGAGTCATAAGAATAGTGAAGAAAAAAATTATGAGGAATGTGAAATTAGTGGTGAGGATGGGAATAGGTAGAGCACTTGACTAGTAATTGATAAAGTTCCATCATCCAATCTTCCATTTCTGCTCCATCATGGTATTGTGTCACATTTCTTCCTATTTCAATTTAGTTGCTAACAGTTAGATATAGAATTAGCACTCTGTATTGTAACATGAGAATTATGATATGAAAAATCATGATATTTTTGTTGAACTCTTTAACTTGTATTTATAATGCTTTTAGGCTGGCAACTATGATGAGGATGCTCTGGACTCCAGCATTGTCATGCAGCTGTTTTCACCTTTGTTCATGTCACAATGGTTTCTCATAGAACAAAGGAAAAATCCTTGCTCGTCAATTTCATGTGAAAATGGCTTTACATTTGTGTTTAAACAGGTCAGTGTTCTATTTCGGTCCTACTAAACAGAGAACTCTAAAGAACCCTAGAGAACCCTGGGGATTTTTAATTAATACAAGTGTTTGAACTCTTTTACTGCATCCATGGATTGTTAATAACAATGTATGTATAAATTAAACTAAACAATTTTCATGCATTTATAACCCATATTATTCACTTTATTGAAGAAAAACTAATTGCCCTCGCAGTTCATTAATTTTCGTAATCTCAATCCCGATCAAATTTGTTTGTGCGCCCCTTCGTAATGTATTTATTAAAATCACAAATTATGCTTCCAGAGTCATAATCATTGAATTCTCATTTAGGTATCATGTTTTATATAAAAAAAAATTGTATGATTTACTAAT
>CAJDSM010007522.1:0-12487 GCA_903981925.1 Ostrea lurida | reverse complement strand
TGTCGAAATACAAGCTCTTCAGAGCTTATGATTGTATTTATATAAATTCGACGCAAATTAAAATTTCTGTATCTGTAGAATAGAACGGGAACGAGTTATCATTCATCGTCGGGCATTGAAATTGTGATGACTACGCATTTGTATTCAAATGCCATGTACGTTGATTAATTTGATGGCTGATTAATTGCATATGGTTCATAATTCCACTCAAGAATTTTTCACTCTTGCCGATGAGGAGCTGCAAACTGTTAATTGCACCACGAGTTATCTGCTAGAGTTACCTTCTTTTTAAATTTGGTTTATTCCGTTGAAATGCTATCTTTTAAAAAATGAATACAGTAATTGAAAAAAAAAATATTTATGTAGTGTCCTGTTACAGAGATGATGTAATGTTGACGTTATCTCAAGGCCGGGGGTCTGGTGTAATTTATAAATGTTTTAAAGAGTCGGTATTGATTTATAAGAAATGATGATTGATTGGGGAAAAGGTGGGTATTTTGAGACAGAGATATCTAGCAATTGAAAGTGTTTAATAGATCATAAAAAAAATTGCCAGAATAGAACTGGATAGGCTTAACAGTTTCGAAGAGCATCAAAACTGTTAAGTCGTACGTATTTGTTTCTGCATGATCGTTTGTCGCCAGTGTGTAATCAAAGTACTGAAAAAACTGATGGAAGTTGAACACTCACCCCTAATAATCTCTAACATGTTCACTATACAGTATAGCCATCTTGGCCTCACCTCAGCCACTGACCCATAGACAAAAATTTAACAATTTTGATAAAGGGCTTCATGAACACCACAATCGTGCATGCACTTGTTTGTTTTAATCAAAATGCATGTGTATTTGGAAGTAAAGAGGATTGTCTATGTTATAATACATATTTACTATGAGGTAATATTGTCCTCACTCTAGGGCCTGAATCCCTGATTTAGGGGCCATGAATTTCACAATTAGACATCACAAAAACGAATAGGCTTTAATTAAAGAGTTGAAAGTCACTATTTTTCGGATGAGGATTCAGTGTCATGTCACACAATTTGGCCATTAAAGAACCCTCACTACTACAACCCTGAACACTATAAGTGTACTTCACCTATTATTTGGTGACATGTGATAATGATTTAAAGTTTCGATGGCGACTTAAAGGGGCAATTGGACACACGTTTTGAACAAAACTGTTCTTAATTTTCAGATTGCCCATTTTAATGTTTTACAATGCTTGCTAAGGTATTCTAATGGTCAGGAAACAAAGAGGCCCACAGGCCTAACGGTCACCTGAGTATTCCATAGCCCACACAAGAGTCTCATATTGTGCATTTCTTAAGTCTCAATACAGAGTTATTTTATTCACTTGTTAATATATTTCAATATATGCATATAATTGCTATTATATACACAAGAAGACTATCATTTTCAATTTCACACGATTGTTCAAAATTTTAAATGCAAACCCATATTGCTACTTTGAATGTCCAGTAAGCTGACCTTTGACCTTTTGACCTAAAATTCAATAAAGAACATTTTCGTCTAAGTACTATGATGTATATATAGTGACTCTGGGTAGAAAGGATAATGCTCTTGGAACCAGAAAACCATATTGTCTTTGATTGTCCATTGCACTGACCTTTGCCCTTTTGACCCCAAATTCAATAGGAAACACCTTTGTTTCATGGTAGACCATATGCATGATAGGTGACTCTAGTGGAAAGTTAACACTAAAAAGTCTGGGAACCATTCTGTCTACAGACGGATGGACAGAACAACCTGATTCCAGTAACACAACACCCCGCCAACTTGTTGAGGGGTATAATTAGATAAAAGGCTCCTTTCTCATTCCAAATATTCCATTTATTTCACTTAATATCAATAGCCATTGAAAAAGCATGCTTTTGCAAATGTCTTACATTAAACAATATGTACCAAGTTTGCCCCCCCCCCAGGTCAGAACCCCCTACCCCCGGGGATCAGGCAAATTTACAATTTTGGTAAAGGGCCTTTCTTGCTCTTTACATTACTATGCATTTGGTTTCTCTCAAACATGTGCGGTTGAAAGAAGAAGATTTTGAAAATTGGTCACTTTGGCAGTTTTTGCCCCACCCCCAAGGCCCCAGGGGTGAAGAGACCGAAATTTACAATTTATGTGTCCCTTGTCCAAAAGAGGCTTCATGCCAATGTGAAAAGGAATTGGACTGTGGTTATCAAGGAAGAAGTTAAATGTTCCAATTGTTAACACATTTTAATCAATGACAATTTTGCCCCACCCTAATACTAAACCCCTACCCCTAGGATCATGAAATTGACAATTTTGATAAAAAGCTTCCTAATTATTCAAAACATCATTAGTTTCCCATTAATATCAATAGCATTAAAGAAGATGCTTTCAAATGTTTTATATATAAACACTATGTACCAATTGGCCCGCCCTGGGGTCAGAACCCTAAACCCGGGGATCACCAAAGTTACAATTTTGGTAAGGCTTTCCTGCTCTTACATCACTATGCATTGTTCTCTCAGACATGTGCGGTTTTAAGAAAGAAGATTTTTATTGAAAAATTGGTCACTTTTGGGCTTTTGCCCCACCCCTAAGGCCCCAGGGTGTCAAGGAGACTGAAATTTACAATTTATGTGCCCTTGTCCCAAAGATGCTTCATGCTAAATTGAAAAGAATTGGGGACTGGTGGTTTAATCAATGAAGAGTTAAAATGTATCAATTGCTTAACCACATTTCATCAATGACGCATTTTTGGGCCCCACCCTAATACTAAAAACCCCTACCCTAGGATTCATGAAATTTACAATTTTGATAAAAGGTTCCTATTTATTCAAAAACATCCATTCATTTCACATTATATCAGATAGCATTAAAGAGATGCTTTTCAATGTTTTATATATTAAACACTATGTACCAAGTTTGGCCCCCGCCCTGAGGTCAGAACCCCTACCCCGGGGGATCACCAAATTTACCAATTTTGGTAAAGGCCTTTCCTGCTTACATCACTATGCATTTGGTTTCTTCAGACATGTGCGGTTGTTAGAAGAAGATTTTTGAAAATTGGTCACATTTGCGGCGTTTTTTGCCCCACCCCCAAGGCCCCGGGGTCAAAGACCTGAATTTACAATTGATGTGCCCCTTGTCCCAAAGATGCTTCATGTTTCCAAATTTGAAAAGAATTCGACTGGTTAGTTATCAAAAGAAGTTAAAAATATTCAATGTTAACCACATTTCATCAATGGACCATTTTGGCCCCCACCCTAATACTAAAACCCCTACCCCTAGATCATGAAAATTTACAATTTGATAAAAGGGCTTCCTATTTTATTCAAAACATCCCATTTAGTTTCACATTAATATTCAATAGCATTAAAGAAGATGCTTTTCAATGTTTTATAATATATTAAATACTTGTACCAAGTTGTTGGCCCCGCCCTGGGGTCAGAACCCCTACCCGGGATCACCCAAATTTTACAATTTTGGTAAAGGCCTTCTGCCTACGATCACTATGCATTGGTTTCTCTCAGACATGTGCGTTATTAAGAAAGATTTTTGAAAATTGGTTCACTTTTGGGGCAGTTTTTGCCCCACCCCCAAGGCCCCAGGGGTCCAAGAGACCTGAAATTTTTACAATTTATGTGCCCTTGGTCCAAAGATGCTTCATGCCAAAATGAAAGAATGGGACTAGTGGTTATCAAGAAGAAGTTAAAAATGTTCAATTGTTAACGGATGACGCCACGAACGGACGACGCACGACGACGGACGAGACCAATCGAATTAGGGACTGAGTTTACTCAGGTGACCCTAAAATGTCATCTGTTTGACTTTAATTTAAACACTATTGTCCACCCCCCCCCCCCCATACCGGTTTGTAACCGGAGGGACTATAGCTTTCTTCATTTGCTGTCTATCCCCATTCCATCCCGTTGGTATTCCAACTTTTTTTTCTTTCTGCTTGTGAGAATCATTGAAACTTGGCAGGTAGTTCAGAGTGTCAAACTACAGATCAAGTTCGAATTTTAACTTTTGGTGGGCAGGTGTGAAAGAAAGAATTTTATATATTCTCACATTTCAAGGGATTTCATTCGGGATTGGGATCATCTTTGATGGGAAGGCTGTTAAATTAGACATCTTAAATGATGGCAATCACAAAACGCACCCGCGAGTTCGTATTGTATTTCACTAACTAGATTACTAACATTTTAAAAGACTCTTTATCGTAACGGAAACACATGGCATGTGATATATAATTACAACGCAAAGTATTTCTTTTGTTGTCGGCGAGTGAAAATCTTATTCGGCACGTGGCGTTACTCGATTCACCGCATTCCTTACAATGTGTACATTACATATTCCGTCGAATCTCATTCTGTTACAACTACAAGTAAATAAAATGCAGATATTGACTGTCTATTGGTTGTTTTTGTTTGTGTTGCATATGCACATATTTCCCTTCTCATATGTTTGACTTAAACAGATCCAGGAAGTGTTCACGTTCCTTAGTCACAGTTTCGATTTTTTTGTTCTTTCCACGATTAAGTGCAGCTATCGATTCGGAATTAAAAATTTGTGGGTGGCTTTGGGCGGAATCTGGTGTTCTACTGCGTGACATATCATAGGATATGAATATTTTAAAAAGTTCATGTTATGAATTTGAAGTCGCACAGGATATAACCTTCATGCTTAGGGAAATGAAAGTATTTTAATGATTCAAATTCTTCCCAATAACACTTTCTTTTACAATCCCAAATAAGATCAAACTGTATTGAACATGGAAACATCCAAACTAATATTGATATTGGATGTATACCGATGTTTTAATTCAGGTCAGATCACCACAGCATTTATACCAGTTCAATAATGGTGGTGCGTAGGGACATGTACAAATGTATTGCTTATGCAATAACTCTCAGAATGCTTGTTTATTATGCCAAAAAACATAATAGATTAGGCAGCTGGGCAAGGCCTATGTAATCTGTTGACTTTTCAAGTGAGATACAAGCATTACAATTCTTTGTTATGTTAAACAAGGCCCGAGTCATGATTTGCTTAGCATATATTGAAGTGCTACTAAACGTTCCTTATTTAAAGGCGGATTTTATTGCCCCGTATCGAAGATCGGGGGGCATAGTGTTTTGTTCCTGTCCTGTCATTCTGTCTGAAACTTAACCTTGGCTATAACTTTTGAATGTAAGTACTAGGGCTTTGATATTTTCACATGTATGTCCTTATGACAAGACCTTTCCGGTGGGTACAACATCTTACCTCTTGCTTGAAGTTGACATACTTTTTCAAAAACTTTAACCTTAGCTATAACTTTGAATGGTAAGTACTAGGGCTCATTGATATTTTCACAAGTATGTTCTTAAAGACCTTTCCATGGATACAAAATTGTTGACCTTGAAGTTTGACCTATTTTCAAAAACTTTACCTAGCTATAACTTTTGAATGATAAAGTGACTAGGGCTTTGATATTCCATGTATGTTGCTTTGACAAGACCTTTCCTTGGGTACAAAACTTTTTGACCTCCCTGCCTGATTTTGAACTTCAGACCTACTTTCAAAACTTTAACATAGTGCCATAACTTTTGAATGGCAAGAGTTAGACATTCATATTTCACATGTGTATTCCTGTATGTCTAGTCCTTTTATCTGGTACCAAAGTGTTTGACCTGAATTTTGACCTACAATTTTTAAAAACTTTAACATTGGCCGTAACTTTGAATTGTAAGGGATAAGCCTTTCATATTTCACATGCATAATCCTTATGACAAGGTCCTTTCCACTGGCATGTGGAATACGGGGGCATTCGTGTTTCACAAACACATCTGTGTTTCATATAAAAAGTTCATTCGAAACACAATTAAACTAGGCTAGTGTTTCTCACATCTCATTATTGTTTTAAACTGATATTTTTCTATGAAGCAATTTTTTTGCCCTCGTGATCGAAGAGGGCGGTTGGGGCATATTTTGTTGTCCTTCTGTCATTTCTGTCACTGTCATTCTGTCTGATACTCTAACCTCTACCTGATAACTTTGAATGTAAGTACTAGGCTTTGATATTGATATTCTTGATATTTTTGTACATGCTTTGCCATACCAAGTTTACAGATCAGTTGAAGTTGGTTTTCGATCCATTCATTATTACTGAGTTATGGTCCCTGTCCTTATCCTGGCTCACCAATATTCCCTTTTACCATATAGTAATATGATATAGCCACATAATGAAATTAGAATTATTGTTTGCACGGTTCCAATAATTTGTGTAACCGGTACGGGACTAGTGTTGCTGGTTGCAATACTCTCAGAATACTTTTTGTTTTGGGTCATTGACAGTGGGTGCGTAATTCCTTAGCGACTCACAACTGGTGCTATTCTAAGAATTGTTTAAAAACCCACTTTTTAAAATGTACCTCGGTATTTGATATTGTCAATAAATCACATTTTGTTCATCTTCGCATGATTCTTAAGTGTACAGCTTACTTAATTAGTGCGTACTTGCAGAAAAAAAATGTTTATATGAATGTACCCCATTTACTTTTTGTTGCATATGTTGCAATACTTTATTCTGGATCTTGGAAAGCACCATAGAAATATCCGTCTCACATTTTTATTCAAATTTAAAACAAAATGATTTTTTACCCAACCTATTGTTTCCAAATCGAAAACAATATATTTTGTGTTGTTGGAATTGATTGTCTGACGGTTCATCTCTAGGTGGAAACAATTTCAGAAATAGCTGATCCTCGAACAAGTTTCAAATCAATCCCAGTGTTGTAAAAGTTGTCCCTAAGAATATTAACTTTTGAGCTTAACACCAGACACAAAAATAAATAAAAACAAAAAGAGGGATTCCCAATATAATCCCCCATACTTTGATAGGAATGCAATACCTAACATTTTTGAAACATTTGTTAACATAGGAAAACGGAAACTTGGACTCAGCTGTGGAGTTTCTTTTAGAAGTGTCGGTGGTTCTAATCTAAAAATTCCAACGTTTTACTGTTGAATCATAATGTGGTTTTATAAAAAAAATTGTAATTATGATAATGGTTTAGTAGTTTTTGCAAATAAATAGTTACAATGGCTATTTATGCCGAATTTTCCGACATATGGTCCAAAATACAGGCTGTGGATAAAATCTTCCGCCGGAGTGAGGTAGTTTCGCATTTGCTGTAAAATAAAAAATATACTATTAAAATGTTAATTTTTTAAAATGGGAAAAAGAAACGGGAGAAAGTTTGATTTTCTAAGATAGCATTCGTATTGAGAGTTGGTATTAGTAAGAGTGGTGCGAATACAGTAAATGGTACATGTATATTTACTCGATAGAATGATGGCAAAGTGAAAAAACGATTGATTGATTGATTATTTATTGTGTTTACATCCCACCGAGAATATTTCACTCATATGGAGACGTTCACCAATGCCAGTGAAGGGCTGCAAAATTTAGGCCTATGCTCGACACTCAGGGCCTTGGAGCAGGGAGGATCTTTATCGGGCCACACCTGCTGTGACCACGGGCCTCGGTTTTGCGGTGTCATCCGAATGACCGCCCCATTCAATCGCCTCTACGACACGCAAGGGGATGCTGAGGACCTATTCTAACCCGGATCCCCACGGGCCTGAAAATAACGAACATGTAGAATTAGATTGAAACTATATAGAACTACAAAACTTAAGATTGGACAAAGATTAAGCATACTAGGATTAAGACCTAAATGTCAGAAAAGTTTAGATGAAAACGTACTGTGCCTTCATTTCGCTTTTGTTTTTTTTATTGTCGTTTCCTTTTTTTCAACATTTCCCTTTCCTTCTGGCTTGCCTAAATTTATGTAATCGGACTCGTGATCCACAACTAGTCAGTAAGAGATGTGTCTGGTTTCATTATCTTGGTTATATGTGTCCGTTGATTCGAGCTCTCTGTGGGTGTTGAACAATTGACTTCAAAATAGTGCTTTCTGGTACGCCAGGTGCCCCCTATTATGTTTCAAGACTATGTTACAAATTTCAGAGACGTTGTCTTCTAAATCTTCATCAGGGAAATTTAAAACTTACTATCATTTCCAGCTCAGAGACATAAGAACATCAGAGTTTAACTGAATTCAGGGATACTGCCAATGTATTTATCGATGTCTCCTCTTCTAACATTCATGTTATTAGTCCCCTACCGTTTGTAACCGGTGGACTATAGCTTTCTGCTTTTCGCCGTCCCCATTCCGTCCTTGGTTTTCCAGACTTTTTTTCTTACTGCTTGAGATATTCATTTGAGATATTTGACACATTGCTTTGCCATACAAGTTAAGATCAAGTTTCAGTTTGGTTTCGATGCGGATTCTGTGTTCCTGAGTGGTGATTAGGCCGGGATAGAACAATTTCATTGAAATTATCTTTTCCGCACTTTTTCTCACTGCTTGCAGATATGTCTGATATTTGGTACATTGCTTTTGCCATACCAAGTTTTACAAGATCAAGGTTTAAGTTTAGTTTTCGATCCATTCATTTATTACTGAGTTATGGCCCTTGTCCTTATCCGGGCTCACCAAGATTCCCTTTTACCATAAGTACATGATATAGCCTACATAATTGAAATTAGAATATTGTTCGGTCCAATAATTTGTGATAACCGTAGGGGACTATGTGTCGTGCGAATACTCTCAGAATACTTGTTTGTTGGGTCAATTGACAGGGGTGCGTAGATCCTTAGGCGACGTCACAAACTGGTGCTATTCTAAGAATTTTTAAAAACCCACTTTTTAAATTACCTGTATAATTTTGTAGGATTGTCAAAAATCACATTTTGTTCATTCGTGATTCTTTAAGTGTACAGCTACTTTAATTATTCGTACTTTCCGGAGAAAAAATGTTACTTTGGAATGTACCTATTTTACTTTCTGTTGCATATGCTGCAATACTTTATTCTGGATCTTGGAAAGCGCCATAGAAATATCCCTGTTCTTTCCACATTTTATTCAAATTTAAGAACAAAATGAATTTACCCAATTCCTGTTGTTTCCAAATCGAAAAACAATAAGGATTTTGTGGTGGTTGGAATGATGTCGACAAGTTATCTCTAGGTGGAGCAATTTCAGAAATAGCTGATCCTCGGAAACAAGTTTCAAACAATCCAGTGTGTAACTGTTCCTTAGAATATAACTTTGAGCTAAACACCAGACACAAAATAAGCAAGCATTCTGAGAGTATTGCATCAGCAATACATATCCCAACCGGTTACACAAATCATTGGACCGCAACAATATTCTAATTTTCATTATGTTAGGCGATATCATTCATATACTTATGGTAAAGGGAATTATTGGTGAGTCAGGATAGGACAAGGGCTGATAACTTTGTGAAAAAATGAATAGATCAAATCCGAGATTCGACCTTGATCTGTAACTTGGTATGGCAAAAGAATGTACCATATATCAAATGAATATCTTGCAAACAGTTGAGAAAAAAGTGCGGAAAACTGAATATTCTTAGAAAATTTCTAAGTCCAAGGGCCATAACTCGATGAAAAATGAATTGGATTAAAACCAAACTCGAACTTGATCTGTAACGTGTTATGGGCAAAACGATCAAATGATACTGCAAGCAGTAAGAAAAAAAATCTGAAAACCAATGGACAGGACACAAAAGAAGAGAAGCATAGTCCCCTCCGGTTACAACCGTAGGGCCGAATAAAACTAAAAATGCAGTGATTCCAATATTTAACCCCCTACTTTGACTAGGAATTGCAATACGCAAGACATTTTGAAACATTTGTTTACTTTAGTAAAACGGACTGGGATCAGTTGTTAGAGTTTCTTTTAGAAGTTTCTGGTGGTTCTGAATCTTATAGATTCAGAGCGTGTTACTGAGATATCACTAGACGTGTTATACAAAAAAGAAACTTTGTATAGATATCACATATTTTATAAATAGTTACAATGGCTTATTTGCCTGCGAAATTTTCCGAAGTTTTGGTCCAAAATACAGGCTGTGGATAAAATCTTCCTGTCAAGAATTGATGTAGTTTCGTATTTTCTGTAAATAAAAATACTATTTAAATGTTAATTTTGAAAAATGGAAAAAGAACAGGGAGAAAGTTTGATTTCCAAATTACATCGTATTTGAGAGTTAGTATTTATAAGAGTGGTTGCAAATACAGTAATTGGTACATTGTTTAATATACTCGATAAAATTGATGGCAAAGTTGAAAATAACGATTAACTGATTATTTATTGATTTTACATACCCACCGAGAATATTCACCTCATATGGCGAAGTCGCGGTGGCTCAGTTGGTAGAGCTCTGCGCCTCGTTGATCGGGAGGCGTGCGTTCGAGCCCCGTGTCGGCACACGCCGCTTCAAACCTAAGACGTGGAAATAGGTAGTGATTGCCCTTGCCAAGAAGCTCGGCAATTAGAAGTGAGAATATCTTGATCCTCGAACAAGTTCAAATCAATCCCCGAAGAAGGGGCGGGTTGCACCGAAAATTGAGGTTTTAAATGTGCTGGGTATTGTTCTTTCCCCTCCCCCCCCCCCCCCCCCCCCCCCCCCCCCCCCCCCCCCCCCCCCCCCCCCCCCCCCCCCAATTGCTGAATAATAATGTTGGGCAAGTCATAACAGATTTAATATATTATCGAAACTGTGCAGCGATGAAAAACTTGAATTGTTGAAAAAAGATCTAGTGCAACTAACTTGACATTGGTGTCTGAAATATTAGCACAAACAATATTATATGTAATAAACTAAAAAGTAGTGTGTTCATTGACACAAACCTTGACCATTTCAAAATGAAACAGACTAATAAAATAATCTTCAATTTGGTTCTCATTTTTGAACTAGCTTGTTTTGGTGAAATTGGTCACCACAGCATTAGAAATGGACATTTTCTTTTGGTGATTATTTGAAGGAACTTTACAATTGATTTGAATTTTTTTTATTTTTTTTTGGCAAGCTTGTTGTTTTTTGTGTCATTTTGACAATTGTTGCAGTTTGACTGTATGAACACATTTGGATTGAAAGTTCCAATGTCTTTGTTGCAAGCACTACACAAAGTGAGAGAAACAGATGATACAGAGTCAATGGTCATTGTATTTGTAAGACTGATTGCATCAATCAGTTTCTACTGCTTTGACAAATCTTCAATTTGGTTTTCATTGTTGAATTCACTGGTTTCTGCGAAATTGGCCAGGGCAGCATTAGAGATAGACATTTTCTTTTGCTGATTATTCGAAGCAAATTTACAATTTGTTTGAATTTTGATCGTTTTATGCAAACTTGCTGTCTCATTTGACAATTGTGGCATTTTACCGTGTGAACATTTGGATTAAAAGCTCCAATGTCTCTGTTGCATGCACTACACAAAGTGAGAAAAACATATGACACAGAGTCAATGGTCATTGTATACAAAAAGGCGAAGTTAACATTGTGTCAAACGTAATCATAATCCAAAAAACACATACAAAATCGAGTGTAGGGCAACACGGACCTCCGACAAAAGCGAAGGTAGGATCAGGTGCCATGGAGGAGAAAGCATCCTCTGCTGTATCTGTAAGACTGATTGCATCAGTTTCTCCTGCTTTGACAAATTGAAGATCATCAATTTGTTGAATGTCAGTGTCAGGGCAAGTTGTAAGAGACTTGATACCATCAAAACTGCGCAGTGATACCGACGTAAATTTGTAAGATTTTGCGAAGTCCAACATTTCAATATGCCTGTCCCATGCATACAGTTGGATGGAGTCAGATGGATCTGCTAATGTTGTCATTGTTGTGTATGCTTTTTTGATCATCTCCCCGGATTTGATCATCTGGAGGGTTGGATCCGATTTGTTCATAACCTTGCCTTGAATTGTGACCTACAAAAAAAATAATTCATGCAGAATGTGTATATATTTACATTGAAATGTAATGCATTACATAACCATTATTTCAAGAATTTAGCATTGCCATTACTCTTATTTTCTAAAAGAAATGCATTACATTACCATTAGTTGGGCCAAGTAATGCATTACCATTAAATACCATTACTTTTTGGTTTTCTATCCCTTCTCATCCAAAAAAGAGACATAAGTATATCATTTTGGTATATTGATAATAATCATTAAGCACAGCAATTTTGACTCTTAGTTGATATTAAAATTTATATCACTAACGGTAGATCATGTCGATATGTTTTGTTGTTTCATTAAGCGTTCACTTTTATTCAGGTGTTATACGTTAATGATAAATTTATCATTATGCGCACTTTTATCATTAACAAGCAAAGAACGCGTAGATGTTAATGCTATAAATTTATATCAATTAAAAGGTACGCTTAATGATATTTATCATTAAAACGGTGTTTTATCATTAGAGGTTGCTACACAGGACACTTTTCTATCAGAACAGCTCACACCTTCTTAGGTAGCTGTAATAATGTAGCCCTCTCCGATTTTTAGGTCACCTGCAGGTGACCTGTTGCAATTGGTCGGCGTCCATCGTCCGTTAACAATTGAAC